>BBXU01002611.1:0-11963 GCA_001598975.1 Parachlorella kessleri
AGCACCACCAGCAGGTCAGAGTAGTTGCCCTGCAGGGGGGGGGGGATGAGTCATTGCCAGGGTTAGCACCTTGCGGCAGCCGGGGCTTGCCCAAACACCAAGAGGTCGTAGCAGCTGGGCGCTTGACACTCGCCTGCCTGCCCTGTCAGACTGCTGGGGCCTGCCCGTCTCCCTAGCACAGGGAGACGGGCAGGGTGTCACGGCGGAGTCGCGACGGTGCGGCAGGCGCTGCCTCCGTTGACATCTTCATGGCAGCCGCTGGCTTGGCGTGCTCGACAGCCCAGGCACTGCGTGGCCGCTGACGGGCCCAGCCACAGCCACAAGCTATACCCAACGGCAGCAAGAACGCAGCAAGCCAACAACGTCAACCGCTTGGGCCCCAGAGCTGGTGACTGGCCGACCTGCTGGAGCCCCCCCACCCCCACAACACCATACACCCCCACACACCGCCACCCTCAACGACCACCACAGGGAGGCCAGTGCAAGCAACCGCTGCCCCAGGCCTCGCCCGCCCACCCAAGGCTTGACCCACCTGCACCCAGGGCTGGTTGTGGAGGTGCGCGATGTAGAACTGGCGGCAGGGCGCGTGCGGCAGCATCTTGTCGTGCTTCTTGAGGATCTTGTGGAATCCCATGTAGTTCAGGTTCACGTACTTCTCCACAGCCAGGAAGTCGTCGCCGATGGACTTGGCCTCCTGCTTTGGGTTGCAGGGTGCAGGGGGGATGCCATCCTTCAGCTGGTGGTTCAGCCAGGCAGGCACATGACTACGCAGGATGCGCGGGGGGGAGTGTCATCCAAGCCTTTGCAGGATCACCCCAGGCGCCCAGCTCAGTGGGCATACCAGAGCCTCCCCTCCCACCCTCTGTAGACCACATTCACAGCTCTCCCCCTCCCACACACAGCGCTTCCCTAGCACACCACACCCATACAAGGCAAGCCCCCCAGACGCCCCCTGGCGCAGTCGCAACTGCTCCCTGGCTCAAAACAGTACTGGCCCTCCTGCGCGCAGTGCAGGAACAGTCCTGGCTCACCTGCCGAGTTTTCACAACCCTCTTGCCCGACCCACACACCTTGAGCAGGAAGGCCCCACCGCTACCAGTCCTTATCAGCAAGGGTTGTGACGCGCCCGCGCTCCTGAAACTCACCCACCCGCCAACCAAACCCGTGTGTCACGCAACACCACCCACCCCCACCTTGAGCAGGAAGTCCCTGTCTGCCGCATTGAGCGTGGGCGAGGAGGCCCGCTCCTGCAGCTTGCCCAGCCGTCCGCGGCAGCCCGCCACCAGCTGGTCGGTGAAGCGCCCCACCTTGGCCACCTCCCCCTCCAGCACCTGCACACCAGCCAGCCAGCCAGCACAGGGAGCGCCATTGGCGGCCTGCTCAACTAAGGCACCACACTGCGCCCCACACGATGGAGCGTCGCCCCACCGGCGCTTCCCCGCCAGCGGGTTCGATACACATACACACGCGCACGCACAGGCACCCGCCCCAAGCTGCCCAGCAGGCGCCCCTTTGCATGACATACATCCTTTGCTTCTCGCTGCTGCCTTGGGGAGCTGGAAGGCAGCCGTTCCCAGCATCACGACAACCACACCAGTCCCAGCTCACAGCGCCTGCTGCTGCGTCGACCCACCCAGGGAGCGCAAAAGATCCTGCCGCGGCCTGCCCTGCCCAGGTTGAAGACCCGCTCTTTAGCGCTGACCAACCCGCCAGCTCACAGCGCGACAGGCACCAACTCTCACGCTACAACCTCTCCTGCAGGGGCCCCGCCCCCAACCCTCCGGCCCTCCTACCTTGAAGAAGCGCTCCTCCGCTGTGTCGCGCGCCCCCGCAGTGCGCACCACGGTAAGGGAGGTGGTGCGGGGCGAGTAGTTGAACGACGGGTCGCCAGACTGCCATCAAGAGAGGGCAGAACATGCACCTGGTGTTGGTACGAATCGCAAAGACTGGGCAGTGCTAAGTTCGGATTGCAGAGCCTTGAAGCACCCCAACGACCGGCCGGTGCTTGCCAACAGCCTGCAAGCTTGCCGGGAGCCCCCAAGCAAAAAAGTGCCACCCAGTCAGCCCTCCCCAGCGGGCGGCTAAGCAAGGGGTCTGCTGCTGCAGGTTGCTGCCGGGCAGCAACCTGCAGGAGAACAGAGCACCAGGAACAGCCCTACACCAGCCATATGTTATCCGTGCAGCCACCCCCGTCCTTCAGACCACTGATGCCCATGCACACCACCGGCGCCAGCTGGGCGGCATGCACAACACACGAGCAAGGCAGCTCGCGCCGCCCTGCCCTGCCCTTGGTACAACATTCACTACTCCTCGCACCTCTGCTGCCTCCTCTGCGCTGGCCTTGATGAGGTCTTTGAGTGCCTTGTAGTTTATGTATTGCTCCCGCCATTCGGGCCGCGACTTGGCCTCGAGGTACTTGCCAAACTGCAGGGAGGGCCCAGAGGGAGAGATTTGGTTGGTGAAGGCTGAGGTGGCGCTGGCTGGCTGTGGAAGGAGGCCTATTTGCCACAAGTAAAGCAACAACACACAAACCCCCTGCTGTGTGAGCAGGTGCAGCCGTAACAGGTTACACTCGCTGGGCTGGGCAAGCTTGCCAGTCACTTCCCACGCCCACCGACTGTACAAGAGCCCACCCCACAACAAGTGCACTGTCTTCGCTTGTAGGACTTGATGCATCCACATGGAAGCCCTTTGAGGTTGCAGCTGCCCTGGACTGGCTAGTGCCGGGGGCCAGGAGGGCACCCTTGCCATCCAATGCAGGGTGTTGCCCACCTTCATTATCTCCCCGTCCCTAGATCAAAATGCTGGTAATGTGGCCGCGTGCAGCAACTCTAGCTCGTGTCTCCGAGCACCTTGATGGGTTGCCTGGAGTGCGGGGCACCCAGTTCGCACGCTGCAAGGCTGGGGGAGGGCAATCAGCTGCCTATGTGTCCAGGCTAATACAACACACAGAGACATCTGATGGAAAGTGCGCATGCTTGGTTGCCCTGGGAAAGATTCTTTGCCATGGAGATGCCTCCCTAGGCGGCAGCGCCCTGCAGCAGAGAATCTACAGAATTGTGGGAGAACCAACCCCTTCCTTCATTACCAAGTGCTGTGCATACCATTCATGTTCAATGTGCTCTCCTGGATGTGAGTGGAGTAGAGCAAAACCAGCCAGTCTAGAGGGCCATTGCTGTCACCGCATGTCAATGTCGGTAGCAGGAGCCAGATTTGAGATGGACATGCACGTAACGCGAGGGGTCAGGCGGCAGTGTGGCGGGTGCTAGCTGCGTCAGTAACCAGGCTGAGCCAGAGTTGTAAGCTCACGTGCATGATGACATGATTAAGAGCATGCCATAGCCAGCTTGTAGTCACACCCAAGGTCGCTCAAGTAGTAAGTCCCTTACATTACATGCAAACCTACGTCTACAGAACCAGCCGCTCCCTCAAACTCCACCCAAACTATCCCACGCGACCTGGGATACAACGCTAGCGAGCAACAAGTACCAACAAATTTCACGCAACACACACTGACTTCAGCTCTCACCAATCAAGCTGCGCTTATTCACCCCCTCCGAGACACTAATTATATGTCAGGGTTGTGTTCAAGGAAGTGCAAAAGGCATATCAGGGCAGCCGCTCACTCACTAGCGCTCTGATGCACATCAGAAGTGAGCGGGCATAGACCCACGCCTGACTTGCACAGACCGCAGGTGTCCATGTATGTATCTATGTAGTTCAGCCAAAGAATGATCAAAGACGCGTAAGCCCCCAGCGGTAGGCACACACACAAGTTTGCCTTAGCGGCGCACGCTACTCACAAACTATGCTACAGGTGGTCATAGTAGGAAGAAGGGACTAGGAGAGGCCAAAGCCCACCACACGGCCGGTAACGCCGGGCGGCTGTGACCTCCTCACGAAGGTATACGCACTACGGTATACACTACGATGGTTTTTCCCCTGCTGGAAAGTGGGGATCAAAAATTTGTGAGCGCTAAAATGCAATCACAAAACCACAAAATGCAATACTCTAGTCATGCAAAACCGCCTGCAGCTGCCACAGCCGCAGGCGGGGGTTTGAGTCTGTACACCACGTGCAGTGTGCATCTATACTACAAAACTACTAATAGAAGCCCGACAAAAAAACCCACGGCGGCAAGAAGTGTACCAAAACGCGAGCCGCGGGTCACTTCCACACCTGGCCAGTCTCAGGCCACGCTGGCTGGCTACTCACACCAGGGCCCCTCCCTCACTTGCGCAGGCTGCTGAAGAGGCCGCCCTTCTTCTTGGGTAGCTCCTCATCAACAGAGCCCATCATAGCCTTGTTGGTGTTGTATGAGACCTGCAAGGAGGAAGGCTATGCACGCTCAGCACTGTGGCCTCAACTTTAGCTGACCCTTAATTTGATAAACCCAACCAGATGCTGAGTCGCATTCCTAAGCTCAGCCAACCTACCAAGCATGGTATGAACCAGCCAACCTACCAAAGCATGGTATGAACTATGCGTAGTCCCACTCGAGGTTAGATATATAGGGTCCAACCAGCCTGCTGACACATGGAGACATCCTTGCCAAACACCACCTATGCAAATGGTATCTTGGCCTCTCTGTATCCAGTATATCGCACCTGCTCAAGCGCACTGCGGAAGATGACTTTGTCATAGCCCTTGTCCGCAATGCTGCTGCCTGCCGACTGCTGGCGCGGCCAGGGGCTGGATGGCGCGCGAGGCCACCTGCTGGCCGGACCCTGGGCCTTAACATCCTCCTCAGGAGGTACGTCTGGCCGCACAAAGGCTGCAGTCCCTGCCGCTTCGGCGGTGCTGCTGCTGGGTGATGCCGGAGGGAAGCTGGCTGCGTGCGGCACAAGCCAAGGCAACCGGCTGAGTGGCGCGGCAGGCTTCGGCAGCAAGTTGCGGCCGGGGGTGGCTGGCTTGGAGGGCCGAGCGGGCAGGGCAGCCAGATGCTTGACGGTGCCGAGGGACTGCATGGTGGCCGAGGGACTGGAGTAACAGCAGATAAGGTAACCTACAGCAGGAACGTGGCAAGCAAGGCACTGTCAGGTTGAAGCTGAGTTGTGGTTGAAAACAACGCGATCCTATCCTAGGAGACTCCAAACCCATGCATAACAACCAAACTTTGGTTGTTATGGGAGTTGAACTCCCAAGAAGGGGCCATCCACCACCGAGGGCAAGGCCAAGGCAGCTAACTTTCGGGTTTCACAGGCCGTGCTTTCGCTGTGGTGTGACAAGGCGTGATCACCCCGGAGGCTGCCTTGTAGGCCGCCGCGGCTACTACCAGACAACTACAACACGAGACCGGCACGTGCGGCGGCCCGGCTGCTGCAACGCAAGACAGGGAACCAAGAAGATCCCACAACCCTCCAACTTGCCAGGCTGCACCTCCGCGGCTGACAACCCACACCGCGAGCAACTTGCGAAACAGCGAAACATGCGTATACCTTACCTTGCTAAGACTGTGCCTGGCGCGTGGGATAGTCAAAGAAGCAAAATTGAGCTGAAAATTGTGCCGGCCGAGGTCAAAAGGCAGGTATTTATAATCAATAGCTGAGCGGCAAAACACGTGGCACGTGAGGGGTTATCTCCATATTTGAGGACCCCCTTCACCCCAGATATACATCTCATACAGCTCCCGATCAGGGGTGTGGCGATCGATCTGTGTTACGTCACAAAGGGCTTGACATGGGGTTGCTAAGTGGGGCTGCTCCCCGGCCTGGCATGATCAGCCAGCAGTTGAGGTCTACCAGGCATGTTGCTGCCCTGACGCCCTGCCTTCGGAGCAAGAGATCAACTGTCAGGAGAGCTCAGATATTGGCCCAGGCTGTGGCCGTACAGCAGACATCTCAGGTAGGGGCATGCACGACATGCTGCAGGCGAACGGTGTACTAGGGCAAGGCCCTCTGCACAGGATGCAGCCTTAATGCGGAATACTACTGCTGTGAGGTGTTCATAGAGGTAATAGTGTTGTCCTAGGGTGCTGCAGGCGCAGACCTTCACCGCCTTCGACCGTGTGTCGGTCTTGTCGGAGGCTTTGCCCTACTTGCAGCGCTTCAGGGGCAAAACAATAGTCATCAAATATGGCGGCGCCGCAATGAAGGATGAGAGCCTCAAGGTGGAGCCCTCCCTAGGGTTGCTAGCCCTGAACTGCCTGAAATTGTGTCCCAGCAGAACCTCAAAGCCATGGTTGGCAGCGAGTCGAAGTGAAAGATCAGTTAGGGACTCCCTAGGTGCTTGAAGCGGTTGGCAGTTGTGGGCCAGGGTGGGGCTTGGCACAGGCTAGTGGCCCTTGCCTGGGTGGGGTTTTCACACACCAGAGGGGGGGGGGGGGACACCTGTGAGTAAACTAGATGTGGTCGCTTTAGGTCCTTGGGAGCCCCGGCAAGTCAAGGGGTGCGCAAGCCTGGGTGGGTGCTTGCGCAGGGCCGTGTGGTGACTGACCTGGTGCTGCTTGCCACCGTGGGCATCCGGCCAGTGATGGTGCACGGCGGCGGGCCGGAGATCAACTCCTGGCTGGGCAAGCTGGGCATCGAGGCAGTCTTCAAGAACGGCCTGCGCGTCACCGACGGTAGGCGGCCAGCTGCCTGGAGACAGGGGCGGTACAAACAGGGCTGATCTTAAAGGAGAGGTACTGGGCGGTAGGTGAGCCTCTGCAGCCCCTCTGATGACTAAGCCCCGACAAAGGTCGGACCTGCCTGCTTGTGTGTGCCCACCCCCTCGCGGGCCTTGGCCTGCCTCCCATGTGGTGGTGGTGCAGGCTCCACGATGGACGTGGTGGAGATGGTGCTGGGCGGGCGCGTGAACAAGTCCCTGGTGACGCTCATACAGCAGGCCGGGGGCCGGGCGGTGGGGCTGTGTGGGAAGGACTCGGACCTCATCCTGGCAAGGCAGATGGTGGAGAAGGACATCGGATTTGTGGGGGAGGTCACCTCTGTGGCCCCCGAGCTCTTGACGGTAGGGTGTGGGGTGGGGTGACCCTGCTGATGAGTGGGTGAGTTGGGGTGATATGTGGAGGGGGTAACGGCAGGGTTGGGCAGGGTCCGGGGGCTAAAGGAGTCATTAGTGAGACTTGGAGCTGAGATGGGTGGCGAGATGGAGTGGGAGGGAGGGCACCAGCCCATGTGTGGCGGCGTTGGGCTGCTCGCGGGGGGTGCAGCGGCGGCGGCCCGCCTATGGGTTAGGCAGGGAGCACAAGGCATTGCAGGAGGGGCGGTTGGGTGGGACGAGGGAGCAGATACTTCCGTCGCAGAGTCGTAGCAGATACTTCTGTCGGGTTGTGTGTAGCGTGACACTGAGGTGCTTGGCAGCCGCCATCTGCCATGGGTCAAGGGACCCAGGTTGAATCGAACAGTTGTTGCGGCATACGCTTTCAAGGCCGTGTCAGTACCAGCAGCATGGAGCCAGCAACCAGTGCTGCTGCCTGCCTCCTCCCGCTGTCATGCCCGCTCCTGCCTGCTGTGCTGTGCTGCAGACTCTGGTGGAGGACAACTATATCCCGGTGGTGGCGTCTGTTGCGTCAGACGGCAACGGCCAGGCCTTGAATGTGAATGCTGACACTGCAGCAGGAGAGGTGAGGCCAGCGTATGGGTGGGTGGGAATGCTAGTACCATGTGCCTGCACCCAGAGCTCAGTCATGCCGTCCAGGCTGTGCTGTGCCTTGTCTGCACTGACCACGGGGTGCTGTGCTGGACGGCGGCTCCTGCTTGTGTTGAGCCTCCCAGAGCCCTGTTGCAGAATGTGCTGATGCGTAGGAGGGAGGTGCACGCCATCGCTTGTTCCCCGCCTGTGGCATGCCCCTGATGTGCATGTGCCCTTGCCCTTACCCTCGGGTCAAGGTTCAAGTTCGCCTTGAATAGCTTGGAGGAGTCGCAAAACAAGCAGGGGCCCACACACTCGCGTATGTGCTTCCACGTCCTGCCAACGTCTCCGGGTGCCGCCGCCCAGTGTGGGGATCCACACAAGGACTCATCATACTTCCAGGCCACCCCAGCTGACCAACCCCGCCCGCGCTCCTTCCTGCCGCCGCCCCTCAGATCGCGGCCGCGCTGCGCGCTGAGAAGCTGATCCTGATGACCGACGTGGCGGGGGTGCTGCGCAACAAGGACGACCCCTCCACCATCCTCACACGCCTGGACATCCGCCAGTGCAAGGAGCTGGTTGACGAGGGCATCATCGCGGGCGGCATGATCCCCAAGGCATGATCCCCCCGCCCGAGAGAGCTAGTCTAAGACTGACTAGACTGAGACTAGAGAGAGAGCTAGACCTCGATAGACGATACGGTGACGGCTTTGTGGCTGGGTTGCAAAGCCCAGCTTGACTTTGCAACCCAAAACTGTCCCAAGCTTGCCACTGGTACCGCTGCGCTGGGGTGTACGGCATCTGCAAGCCCAGCCGGTGGTGCCGGTGTGTAGAGGGCCATCTGGAGCGCCCTCCGCGTAGACACACACAGGCATCCCCCGCAGGGGCCCCCGGGCCGCCTCGCTTACCGGTTGCCATGGAGTCAAGCTTGCTCTCTTGATGGAATCGTGGATTCATGCGTGCCGGTCAGGGGGTGGGGCAAGCAGCGGGTCGGGAGGCTGCGCTGGGTCGCGGAGCGCATGCAGGGTTACTGCTGTTTGCCCACACGTCAAGCGAGATGGAGTGGGGTCCCACCGGCAAGCGCAGCCAGCATACGATGCACGCTAGCTTGGCACCATGGCCGTGGATCCTCAGCTGCCTGGCCGCTGGCCCCATCCATGCCGCTGCTGCTGCTGCTGCCTTGCAGATTGACTGCTGCATCCGGTCGCTGTCCCAGGGCGTGAACGCCACGCACATCATCGACGGCCGGCAACCCCACTCCCTGCTCATGGAGCTGCTCACAGGTCGGTCAATGGGTCGGGTGGTCAGCCCGCCGCGGTACTGGCTGGGCTCACTGCTTGTGCTTGCATGGCAGCTGCCTGCCTGCCCTTCAGGTGTGCATGCATGCATGGCCCCGCGGTACACACCCCCTCATTCCGCCTGTGCTCAAAGCCAGGCTGGCTGGCATGTGACTGCATGTGCGTTCCTTTTGGGTGCTCCACTATGCGTGCCCTTGAGTGCTGTGTCTTGGCTGGGGCGGGGTGGTCGGCAGGCCACCCCAAGACAAGAATGATGCTCTGTGTGCTCTGTTGAATGGTGGCGTGTTGTTGATTCAGAGGTTAGGTGGCTGAGAACCGTCCAAAAACATGCTCTGTATGTGCTTATGCAGATGAAGGCGTGGGCACCATGATTACTGGATGAGACATGGTCTGTACTGCTGTCCTGTGTTAGGTGTGGGAACTGCAGCGGCTGAAACCAGGCTTCTGGCTGGACGTCACTGGGGTGCAGTTGCAAGTGGGGTCCGCCCTTGTAAAAGCTGTGTTTGTCTGGGGGACTCTATAGCGTTGCATGTGTTGAGGACCAAGGTTTACTTGCGTGGTTTTACTTTCCCTCAGTATGCTACCGGCTTTGCACTTCCTTAGGTAGGCAAACCTGATACTTCAAGCATTGAGTGTGTAGCAAGCGGGGTGAAGGCCATACAACACGGTAATGCTGCGGGGTGGTGCAGACAGTACCCTACCTGGGGGATTATCTTGATCTTACAAAGCATTGGTCCTCTCAGTGACCATCTCTCCTCCGCAGCATGTCAACAAGCACCAACAGATCAACATAGGGCGTCCAGGGCATGTGAGAGGCTTTGTGGTCATGGCCTCCCAGGGGGTGTTGCAAGGTTAACAATGAAACAGGCAAGACACAGAGCATACCTGCATCAAACCCTGTCAGCCCAGTATACCCCGTAACTCCTCTCTGATCGCATTACCTGCCACCCTTAATAAAGTCAACGAGGGCCAGCAGTCGAGCACGGAGGGCACAGGCACAGCAGGGTAATACTCCTGACTGGGAGCACATATGTATCTAGCCCAGCACTTGGTGCAGCTATACCCTATCTCCACTCTGTGCGCACTACCTGCCACCCATACTATGAACACCACACGCCCTGCACCCAAGGTCAATGCCACGGTCTTATGACGGTACCAGCAGCCAAAGGCTCTGCTCCTCTGGCTCTGGTGTCAAAGTCACCACACAGTAGTCATGCCACCTCCATGCAGTCACAAGCTGTGCCAGGCTCCCCTGTCAGGCCCACCCCGCTCGCTACCGCTGCCAGCCTGCCGCCGCGGCCACCGCTGCTGGTCCTGCCGATAGCCAGCGCGTGTGACACTCCCATGCACTGCCCCCCTGCCTGGAGCCCCGCCTGTAACAGGCGAGCGCCACGGGTCGCCTTGGCCCGCTGGGCTGCTGCTCCACCTGCTGAGCCTGCTGCCCATGCTGTGCCCGTCGCCATGCTGTCTTGCCAGGTGGCGCCGCCGCACTGGGGGGTATCTAATGCTGAAGAGTGATGCTGACCAGCGAAGGTGAGGGCGACTCTCGCGGTAGGGGAGGGGCCGAGCCGTGCAGGCGTAGCGCCTGCAGTGCCTGCTCTGGCCGCCGCCAGACGGCCGGCGCTCTGCAGCATCTTCAGTCCCCGGGAGGGGGCAGGACCCGGGGTCAACTCCACCGCGGCATCGGGGGTCAGCTCCAGCGGGCCCTCGCCAACAAGACCCCCCACCTCCTCAACAGGTGCTCCTGCTGCTGCTGCTGAGCATGCCACAGGCCCCGCATGGTCTGGGGTCAGCTGCAGGGAGGGCTCGGGACCATCTGCGTCTTCCCCTCCGGCAGCGCTCTCATGCGCTTCTGCTGCGCCTTCAAAACATAGGGCAGCAGGCACCGGCTGCGGCCCTGCGGGGCTGAGAAGACCCAGCTCTGCTGCCTGTCGCTCCTGCCCGTGCTCCTCGCGCGGTGGGCCAGCCAGCAGTACAGCAGTACAGGCTCCATCTGCGCTGCGTTCCCCCGGTACTGCTACCTCTGGCTGCCGGTTTGGTGACGCCATACCCTGGCAGGCGCCTAGTGGATCCTCCTCCCTGCCCTCAGGGGCGTTAGCAATGCCCGCGCTTGTGGGAGCGCTGGCGCCAGGCTGGCTTGAGAGGGCGCTGGGCCCACAAATGTCCATGGGAGACGCCTCCCCGGCCGCTGCTCCAGGCACCGCCACGCCAGGCTTGGGCCGTTCCTGGTACTGCTCCTGCTGCTCCTGGTACTGCACCTGCTGTTCCTGGTACCGCACCTGCCGTTCCTGCTGCTGCTCCTGCCGCTGAAGGAGGTGATGGGGAAGGGGTGTGGCATCAGCAGGCGGTTGCTGCTGGTGGCGGGGCGGAGGGGGCGTTGCACTGACGGGAGACGGCTGCTGCTGCTGCTGCTGCCTGGTCAGTAGGTGGTAGGGCGGGGAGGCGCCAGGGGAGCAGGCGCTGTGGGGGGGCTGCCCTGGCTTGGCAGCAGCGAGGGGCGAGGGCTGTTTGAGGATGCCGCGGGGCGCCGGCGCCCTGCCCGCGGGGCGGGGGGTGGCTGCTGCACCGTGGCTGCCGGGAGATGCCTCCTGCAGGAGCGGCATAACGGGCAGGGTGGGGCTCAGGGGTAGGTTTGGTGTGCATGGCAGGTGTGCTGAGCGGGGGCATGGAGATCCACGCTGGCAAGCAGGGACGCAAGCTGTGGCTAGTGTTACTTTGTATCTGGGGATGAAGCCGTGTGCGCCACTGCACGCTGCCTAGCTACGATGCTGCGCCTGCCCCAAAGCTGCCAGGGATGATTTGGAGCATAGCCAGAATTTTAAGTGAACCAAGCTGTGGCACCGGATGGTGCCCAGTACCCACCCACACAGTGACCTCTGACGATGCGACCCAGCTCACCGGCGCGGCGATGGGGGACTGTTCTGCCGCCGCCGGCGCCTCTGCTGTGCCTGCTGCGCGGGCCGCGTAGCGTTGCCGCACGTGCTGCAGGTGCCGCCACTCCCCTTCCAGCCTCGCCTCCACCGCCTGGGCGGCCTCGCTGCCCCGCGCTTCGCACAGCACTGCCCACAGCTGCACGCGGGAAGGCGGGGGGG
>BBXU01002613.1:0-10913 GCA_001598975.1 Parachlorella kessleri
ACCCCCCCGTCCCCCCTACCACACACACACACACTGCTCAGTGGCAGCAGGGGCGGCCTACAAAAGAACAGTCACAGGCGCACGTGAGCCTACGTTGCGCTCACCTGCACCCTCTGCAATCACGAGGGTCAAAGCTGCATGGTGAGCACTGCTTCAGCAGTTGGCAGAACCCCAGAAAGGTGTTCCCTTTCCTGCAGAGCGGACACACAGCCTTGGATGACACCCTAAAACTACGCGTCTCCATAAGAGGCACCTGCCCTGCCCGTGGCTCACTGTCTGCAAGGATGCCTGATCAATGCCTGCAAGGTACGCGAAGCCCAAAGCTCGCATCCATGGTGAGCGTAACTTTCCTCGAGGCCTACGCGGAGCTCAAGCATCCAACACGGTTCACGGCGTACGAAGAGGATTTTGCAAGCGACAGTGCAGCCTGCTTTGAAAGACCCGCCAAAGCGGCCCCGATCATGGGGGAAGACATTGCAGCACTTCTAACACCGATGGCATATTGCTCATACAGATTAACAATGCTTCTCTTCAGCTGCAGCACTAGCTTGCACAGGACGGCTGGTCCTAGCCATCGTCATGCATCGGTGCATGCAGCCCAGTTCCGTAGCAGAACTGGCAGCCCTCGGCTGAGTGCAAGAAGATGCGCTCTCTCATTAACTCCCCCTGACAGCGCACCCGTCGTGGAGGAGATCTCCAGCCTGCAAAACAACTTGGTGAGACCCCCTAGGATACGGGTGCAGAGAGTTCCTGGATATATCTCTGTATTTGCTGCCTTATGTAGCAGTGCTGTAGGCTGGCTTGAAGGCGAGCCACTGCTGGCCTGGGCTGCCACACTAGGCTCTTAGTAAACAAGCATAGGTGGTCACAACTTGCCAGCCTGCTGTATTTTTGTAGGTCAAACACTGCGTCAGAGTGAGGCAGAACAGCAAGTACCGAGAGGAGGAGGGTACAGTCATCATCAGTGGGGCAGACCTAGTCTCGGAGGTGGCGCAGTGCGCCAGCGTGGAAGTCCTCTTTGTCGTCCAAGGCTCGTTGGTGCCCGGTAAGTGTGCCTCACAAGGCACTCCTGACCAAGGATCTGCCTGTTGCTTTCTTCGTGCCTTCCCTGCACTGCAAGGCTCCCCCCGTACCCCCTTTCCAGCTGCCAACCTGACAAACACCGGGTTTGCTGCTCCCCCACCCCCCTCCCTGCCGTGCAGACCTCCCCGCCCAGCGCGTCGTGCACGTCACGCCCGCTGTGATGCAGAAGCTGACCGGCCTGGAGTCAGTGTCCCCCTCCACCCTGGCGGCTGAGGTGGCCATCCCCTCCCCTGCCGACTTCTGTGGCGGCTGGCGGCCCGGGCAGCTCAGGCGGCTGCTGGTGCTGGACCGGCTGCAGGACCCCGGGAACCTGGTCAGTCAGTCAGTCAGTAGGATTGGTCACTGGGGTGGATAGGCGGTTGCAGCTGGGAGGGCAGTGGAGCCTGTGAGTGGTGGGTGGGCGGGACAGGGCAGGGCAGGCCGCCGGCCGGCCGGCCGGTGTGCAAGCCCTGGTCAGGCGGGAAGCCTGCCAACTGTAGTGGCAAGGGATGCGAGCTGAAGCGGCCCACAGGGCGGTATGCAAGTTATGCGCTGGGTGATTTCCTGCTTGGTGAGGGGGCAGCCTGGTGTTGAACGGGGAGCATAGATGTGAATGGCTTGCATAGGTAAAGGATGATGGGGTGTTTGCTTGGTGTATTACGGGAAGCTGGAGTGCTTTTGCCGTTGGGTGAGTTGGAAGGTTTCTCACAAGAGCCGGAGGAAGGCGAGGAGCATGTAGACAACAGCAGCACGCCCGTTGCTGCATCGCTACAACCAGAGGCCCTTCACTGCTTCGTCTTGGCTGTTGTTTCTGGGCTTCAATTTCTTGTGCTGGCCATAGCTTTTAATGTGCTCGTCTAGTGTTATTCACCCGGCTGTGCCTGACAAGCCTGCTCTGCCTGCTATGCCTCGGCAGGGCACCCTCCTGCGAACGGCGCTAGCACTGGGCTGGGGCGGGGTGCTGCTCCTCCCTGGCTGCTGCGATCCGTACAATGACAAGGCCTTGCGAGCAGGGCGGGGGGCTGCCTTCAGGCTGCCGCTAGCCTCCGGCACGCTTGAGGATGTGCGGAGGATTGCACCAAAGCATGGACTGACCTGCCTGGCTGCGGAACCGCATGGTGTAGCATCGGGCCAGCCTGCCGGCCCCTCTCAAGCGCCCCTCTCAAGACAGCCAGAGCAGCAGGAAGAGCAGCATGGGGAGGTGCAGCAGCAACCGCCGCCAGGAGGCCAGAGCGCCACTGCGGTTGGTGGTGGTGAGTTTGAGAGCTGGCTCTGGGACGAGAGCGAGGAGGCAGCCGGCAATGGCTCCAGCGCTGGGCAGGGACGGCAGCGGGAGCAGCCGGCGCAGCAGGCCCAGCAGGGGGTTTGCCTGGCACTAGGCAGTGAGGGGCAGGGGCTCTCTGAGGAGCTGCTAGGCCTGTGCACCCCTGTGGCAATCCCCCAGCTGGGTGATATGGAGTCGCTCAATGTGGCGGCAGCCGGCGCCATCCTCATGTTTGCGCTGTCTGATGCCGCGGCACAGCTGGCGGCAGCGCTGGAGGGCGCAGGCGCCCTGGCGCCACAGCAGCTGGCGCCGAGAGCACAGCGGGCGCGGCAGCCAGCATCGAGTGGAGGGCAGCGGGCGCAGCAGGCGGCAGGGAGGAAGCCACGTAGGCAGCAGCAGCAGCCGGAGCAGCGGCGGGAGTGGCAGCAGAAAGGCAGGCAGCGACGTGGAGGTGGGGAGGAGCGGAAGGAGGGTGTGGGGTCGGGAGAGATGCCGCCGCGGCGGGGCCGGGAGGCCACCAGGGCAGGCAGTGGCGGCAGGACTGGTAGCAACGGCAGGGCGTGGGAGGGGCGGTAGAGGCTTGGGTGGCCCCGCCACTGGACTGTGTCAAGAGGTGTATATGTCTAATGTGTTGCCTTGCGCTGGCCATGCTGACCTAGCTGTGCATGGGTGGACAGAGCTGCCATATGTGAAGTCAAGTATCCCCTGACCCTATCTTTCTAGTGGTAACGTACTGTAGTGGACCCGGTCAAGAAGCACCAGGGGTTGTCAGATCTCATACGCCTTGGAATACCAGCTCACTGCATCAACAGCTCCCTTGCCAGCCTATCGGCTTGGAAGACTTTGTCAGACATACTAATATTCCGCGCCAAGGTGTAGGCCAGGCGGCAACCGCCTTGTTGCCTGTGACGGGATATTCCCTCCCTTTAATGGACCGGTCCTCCTGGAGGCGCACACAGGCCAGCAGCACCGGGCTGGACCCTGCCAGGAGAGGGTGACCGCACCTGCCGCTGGTCACCATATGGTCACCACCTTGGCCGTGCTGACTTCTGTCAAGAAATGGCTATCACAGATAGAGCAGGACCTGGCTACCCTGAAGGCTCGTTCAAGTCGGTTTCGACATGTCGGGAAAGGGAAGCAAGGACCAAATCTGCTGAAGCCAACATCTGCCTGGCGCTCTATCTTGGCAGCCTGATGACTTATACCCAGGCGGACAGTCCATACCACCCAGGAGCAGCTGCCAGCTTGTAGAGGGGATCAGTAGCCGAGCTGCACCGCTTGAGAAGTGCTGCAGTCCGAAAACGACATCAGGATTGGGGCCTGCATGCGCACCGTCACTGCTGCCCAGGCTGGCTGCAACGTAGCCCTGAGCTGGACTGTCTGTGCCAGGGTCCTCAGTGCTTCCCTGGTGGGTATCAGAAGTCGGCCAGAGGAGGTCTGAATCCTTCTTGCGACCAGGTCTGGTGCGCTGTTTGTCTAGCCCTGCCAAGGAGTAGTGCAAGCTTTGGTTTGTGTATGTCCAGAGCGTGGCCATCAACGCCTTGCACACTGGTTCCTATGGGGCACAATGTGGAAAGGCTTTTTTAGTTCGCGCCTAACTCTCAGTCACTGCGCCTGCTGACATGGCTGTTTCCATTTGGTCGGCCATGTAACCGGCCATGCAACCGGCTGCAAATGCCTGCCCCCAGCCCTCAGAACCCGCATGGAATACTGCTAATAGTGAGTACGAGCGCCCAAGCCTTTGAGTGTTGTTGGCTGATGCATCTATGTCACCGGCCGCTCAGCGCTCACGGGTGATCAGCCAGCATGAACTTTTCTACAGAGTCGGATCATAGTGCAACTCCTTCCTACGCCCATCACAGCTGCAGTGGTAGCAGCAGCGGGGCCCCAAGGGTCCGTCTGGTAACTCCGGGCCGGCCCAGCTAGAGTTAGCTTGCTGTAGTACTGGACCGCTTCTCAACTCAGCTGAGCCACCTGGCTGCAGGTCAAGCTGGTTGTCACCAAGTGCGACGGCTCGTCTCCTGGCGAGACCAAGGTGGTGGTCGTGCCCCACAGCTGCTCCTTTGCTGAGCTAGTCCGCTGTTTGAAGAGCCGCTTCCTGCCGCCAAAAGAGGCAACTGCGGCGGCAGCAGTGACTACCTCCAGCGAGTCCAGCACACAGCAGGCAAGCGTCCCCTTTCTCAACTCCACGGCTGGTGGCCCATGGGCGGCCCACTTATGCCGCTGCCGTCTCTCAAGCCCTCAAGAAATTCAATCGCTGCATTCAGCTGTGAAGGCTGCCTATCACTCCGCTGGCCAACTTAGGCGGCTCGCATGGCTTGGGCACGGCGCTCATGTGCCCTGATGCGTGCGCCCTCATGCCCCCAACCGATGGCCGGTGCATGCGGCTCATGCTTGGTGATCATACTGCTGAGCTTGCAGGGTGTCTCCATACGATACTGCCTGCCTTCCGACCCACGCATTCTTGTAGATGTGCGTGACGACGAGGATGTTGCTAGCATGGTGGATGAGCATTATACACTGGGTGAGCACTCATGCCAGGCTGGACAGAGCCGCTGCCCCTCGGCCATGCAAGGAAATGCTATAACTTGCCCATCTGCCCGGCTGCATTGCATGATGAGAAGCTATGTGTCGAGGTATGGTTGTTGCACAGGCACCAAGTTGCACGTTGCACTGGTATCGGAAGTTAGTAGCAGCTCCTGACGCAGCTACACACCCTCAGCACTTCCCGCTCATGCAGGTGGCTCCTCCCACAGGCGGCCGCAGATGTATTTCTCCTGTGGCTCGTCTGGCCCATCCCTGTGGCCCCGCAGCGGAAGCGGCAGCGGCCATGGCAGCGGCAGCGGCGCCGCCACCTATTCGCTGCCCCTCAGCCGAGCTTCGACTGCCACCCTGGAGGCCTTGTCTCCTTTCAGCCGTGCCATGGCACCACTCTCATCGTCCAGCGCCAGCAGCAGCTACAACCCCGCCGCCATTGGGCTTGCTCCTTCCGCTGTCACACGCAGCACCAGCGCTGTCAGCGCACTTGGCTTGATGGCACCCCCAGCAGCAGCCTCCCATCACGACCACTTTGCCTTCAGGCCGCCGCTCTCGCCACCCAGGTCTGGCCTCATCGGCCGCATGGGGTCTGGACAAGTGCTGGCTCCCTTGACGCCCCCACGCCAGCCGCTGGACTCAGCCAGCAGCAGTGCCATGCTCAGCCCCTCCCGCAGAGCCCGGCCAGCAACCCTACCGCCTCTGGCAGGAGTCGAGGTCATCCCTGCGGAAAGCGTCACGCTGGTGACCTTGCTGGGGGCCGGCTCCTATGGCGACATGTGGCGCGGCCGCTGGCGCGAGGCGGAGGTGGCGGTGAAATGCCTCAGTCCGGTGGTGAGGGCCGCGATGGAAGAGTTCGTGTGATGTGACCTTGTGAGAAACACCCCGAAGGAAGCTAGCAGGAGCTGAGCTGCACCCAGCTGTCTAGGGACCTTTGTACGCACAGTCAAAGGCACGAGGGTTGGAGGCGCGGGTTGGGTAGCAAGGTCGTGCTGGCCAGGTGCTGATGTGTCTCTCTGGGTGAATTTGCAGGCATTGGGTGTTGACTGCTTCCCCTCCGAGGGGTGCAGAGATGACGCCGCTGAGCGATTTATAAGCAGGTTTGCCAAAAGCGTGATGCTGCGTCACCCAAACCTTGTCCAGGTGAGCAGGCGGTGCTGCACCCACAACACTGGTGATGGAGCAAGTGAGCGGGAAGGGTGTGGGCAAGCCTACTAGGACGCATGTGGCGTGAGGTCACAACAGAAAGCAGTGGGATAAGCAGCCAGCTCTCACAGTTTGCAAGTGTTCCCTGAAAAGAATAATAGATGAAGACCCCAGGTCAGTGCGTAAGCTGGTATGCCCTTGGCATAGTTCATGCCAGTGGCACCTGGGCCCCAACTAAGAATTCTGGATCTATTGCCTTTCATGTGGTTGTGTCCCTGCACACTCCCATTGTTGCAGTTCTACGGCATCGTGCTGCCCTCAGCCCCGCCGCCCGTCCTGCCCCTCACGCCCCGATCGCTGGCGCCCCTGCGCTCGCTGTCTTTTGATGCGGCTCCCCGGGGTCCTGGCCACGATGACCAAATGGCAACAGCCACGGTGCAGCAGCAGCAGGCTTGGCCGGAGGGGGACGACATCCGCAGGACTGCCTCCCTGCCTGCGGGGCGGCTGGTGCGGGGAGGCATCACGCCCCCAGCGCCTGCGCTGGTGAGCGCTAAGCCGTCCTGGGTTTCCAGGTTTCGGGGATATGCGAGTGCAGTCAGGCAGGGTTGGACCCTGCAGCAAGCAGTATCATGCGGGACGTGTTTGAGTCTCCCAAGGCTGTCAGTAGACCAGCGCAGGATGTGCACCGCACGCGAAACAATGAGGAGAGGGACAGGCTGCAGAGAAACGTAGACTTGCATGTGCCACCACCACTGGCCACTGTCCGCAACGGAGATGCTGTCCCTCTCACCTCCAGCATGCCAACTGTGCTGCGGCCACTGCGTCTTAAACTCTGCCCCAACTGCTGTACCCCTTTGCGCTGGGGCAGGTGACGGAGTACGTGGGAGGGCAGTCGCTGCTGCATGCGCTGTCCACGAGGGACCCCCTTGTGGCTAGCAGGCGCACCAGGGTCAGCTTGGCACTAGATGTGACCAAGGTGAGCAGCGCATCCGCACTCAGGACTGCTGTCACACAAGCTGTTGAAGAGGGAATGTATAGGGTTGCTCATCTGCAGCCTGGGATGGCAGTGGGCGGATGCCTGTTATGCGCAGGGGCAGCGATTGGCAGGCCACATATGGTTACCTTGACTAGTCAGCCGACATGTGCCCCTACCTGCTACCCCTTTGCAGGCCATGGTTTATGTGCACAGCAAGGGTGTGACCCACGGCGACCTCAAGAGCAGCAACGTCAATGTGTGCTGCAAGGGACGGTACGTCCTCCATGCACACCACACAAAGTGTCAATGTCCAAGGGTTTGGGGTCTGCAGTACCCGCAACTCCTTCCCAATGAAGAAGCGCAGAAGCATGCTTTGGTAGTCATGTCTGTGCTAGGTGCTATTTGCCCATTCCAGCAGCCACCAGCAACTGTGCAACACTGCGTCCACCCTAGCACAGTCCGTAAGGCCGGCCCACAGCCGCCAGACGGCACACCAACCATTGCTGGGTCTGCCTGCTATTTGAGTGGAGGCAGTGAAGTGGTCAAGCCCTGTGCCATGCGGTCTCACTAAACCTCAGAGTGTGTTGCCGTTGTCAGCGCCGCAGTGCTGCCGTAAGGAGCGTCTGCAACGCTGCCTGCTGTGTGTGCTGCAGGGGCACCGTGGCCAGGGTGTCTGCAGCGGGTGTGTACCACACGGGCCTCCAGGGCTATGTACCAGGGGTGACCACCTCACCCAACGTGCTGCCCTGGCTGGCCCCAGAAGTGCTGTGGGGCCCGCACAAGGTGACCAACAAGGTGAGTCAGGGGTGACAGAGGGAAATGCTCTCCGCCTGGGGTTTCCCAGGCCACGCGTGCTGAGCGGGGCCCTTGCCTGCCAAGGTCCTGAGGGGCCAGGCTTATGCTGCGCTCACTGATGGTGCATGGCAGATGCCAGACTGGCCGGTGAAGGTGCCAGGAAACCCGCCGGTTGCTCGTGCGCTTTGGGTTGCTCGCCAGTGAGCAGGGGAGAGCCCCCGAGAGCAGTAAGCAGTCGCATGCGGCGCTGTTGGGTCCAGTGTTGGGCTTTAGGTTATGTCACTGCAAAGGCGACAGCTTGCGTGGGGAAGTACACATCAGCTGGGTCTCTGCATTGTCGTGCCAACGAGGACCGGCCTAGTGAGGGCGACAGCCTCAGGCCGCCAGAGCTGTCTAGGCCAGCCTGCATCACCTTTTCCCCCATAAGGTGGTGTGCTGCAATAGCTATGTATGCGGTGGGCCCTCTGTGGTGTGCTACAATAGCTATGTATGCTGTGCGCACAGGTGGACGTGTTTGCTTTTGGCATCATCCTGTGGGAGCTGTGGGCGCTGGCGCCGCCCTACGCCAGCGAGGCTGCCTTTGGGGGGCTGCTTCGTGCCGTGACAGACCCTTCCCGCCACGTGAGGCCGCCCATCCCAGGGTCCGCCCCTGACGCCCCGCCCATGCCAGAGCCAGGTGAGGGAAGGGCAGCCATGCAAGCGTCATGGGCAACACGGTGGTGCGTGCTCCGCATGCGGCATGCTTGGCGACAGGTGGCCGGGGCCTCGCAGGGCAGGGCAGCGCGGCTCGGCACAGCACTTTCCAGGGGTCTGGCTGTTCTGTGCTGGGCTGCCAGCTGCTGGCTTGTCCCTGTAGACTTCTGTGCAGCTGACCTTGGTAGCCCGGCTATTGGCCTGCCAGCTGCCCTCATGGTCTGCATCATATGACGCCCAAACAACGCTTAGGATGAGCGATGTCCTCAGCTGCATGTGCGCAGCCTCCGGCTGGAAGGAGCTCATGAAGAGCTGCTGGGCGGCAGACCCCGACAGCAGACCACCTTTCACCAAGGTTGGTGACTCAGCCTTTTGTAAGCCTCTCTGCCGCCTGCTGACCTGTTGCACAGGCCCGTGCCTCCCAGGACGGACACTTGCCTCAGCCTGACTGCCGCCTGCGCCAGCATTGTACACCGAGTGTGTTGACAACCTGGCCACCCTACCGCACCATCGCATTTTATGAGAGCCACGGCTGCCCTCCTCACCGTCATGATGGCATGGCATGGCATGGTGGCTGCAGATTGCCAGCGAGCTGTCTGCCATGGAGGCTGCTGTCAGGAGGGAGCTGCGGGAGGGTCGCAACTCCTCACCCCTGAAGCCCCCCCTGCACCCCCCGCCTGCCGCCCCTGCCTGCTCCTCGCCAGCTATACCAACGTAAAGGCAGACAGGCACGGGTAGGGGGCCAGGGGGCGGGCTAAGTGAGCTAGCAACCCATATTCTTCCTGTGGTATGTGAGGTGCGCCGGTAAGGTGTGTTCACTGATGGACGTTTATACAGAGGCTGCCCAAGGTTCCGTGGCCTGAACTCAACCCTACCAGTGCAAGCGACCCACGCCGCTTGCCATACACAAACGCATCAATGATTAAGCCCAGGCTCACACGCTAGCTGCGCGTGCTTTTCCCTCTGCATGTAGCGCTATGGTTGCAATCTTTGCCAATTTCTTTCATATTGATTTTCTAATTGGGTTGGGATGGTACTTCACTGAGGGAAGGAAGACTGTACCTGTCGTGTCCTGTCTAGATAGTGTGTCCAGGGTAGCCCATACCTGGCAGGCGCAGTGTAGGAGTTAGGGTGCTGAACATGTAGTGGTAGTCAGTAATATCGGGTGCAGTGCATGTGGCCAGCACTGCCATTGGCGTCCCTTTGCTAGATTATTGTCACCTTGGTAAGTTGCAGCCGTATAAGGGTGCTACTCTGCGATAGGAGAGGGACGGGGCAGGGTTGCTTTGGGTACTTGCAAAACTATCCATTTCTAGTTTCAAAGCTTACGTTATACCCTTCCACCGGTCGTGGGTTAGTCAACAACCTTGTCACACGCAGCCGAGGTATGGCTAGGCTTCACTCGACTGCACGTGCAGGCGTGCCGCAGAGTCTGCCAGGTCGGTAGAGTGTGTGCAGAGTGTGGGTTTGAGTGTACTTGGGTTGCTCTAGTATAGGCCTAGGGTTGGATGACTTGCCTGTTTTTCATGGCAGGGTACTTGTGGAGGGCAGGGTGAAGGAGCACTGTTTTTTCTAATTTCGAAGAAGGACTGATACTCATTTTTTGCGGTTTTCTTGGCCTGTTTCCCGATATAGCCCTGATGTAGCTTTAATCTTTTTCCTGCCCCCTTACGTCACAGGCTCTTAGCATTCCTTTCTAGCCTGCTTGCTTGTGGTGCTACAGCATATGTGTACGTGCTCCAGGACTGGACAAACCTGGCAACGTAAGCCAGCCACCGAACAGTCGCTCCCTGACATGATCTTGTTGCACTTCAAGATTCCCTGTAAGCCTTCACTGCTGAGCCGCGAGTGTATGGAATGCAATGTGTCCGACAGGCGCGCCTGCAGCCGGGACAGAGAGATCGAAAACGCAAGCGGAACATGCGAAGCATGACGCAGTACCACCATGCAATTCGCCTGGTACATCCAGTGGTCCCCCGGCAGGGAGAGGCATGCGACGTGCTAGCCACCATTGTTTGTTCCCATTCATTGTTAGGGAGGGGTAGGGGAGCAGCGGCGGGCACCGAGCTTACTGGCCTGTGCCGATTCTCGTTTCGCAGCTGCACTTGCTGCCCTCGGCTGTCCCTCAGGGGGCTCGATGTCAGCTGGAAGGCTTCTTTTCTCGACATGGGGGCGTGTATGAGCTCCCGCTCAGTGGTGAGCTTTGGACAGGTTCCGCGCTCCTCGTCATGACAGGAGCTGCATCCAGCCTGGCGGCACGCTAACGTGTTTACACTGAGCACTGGGTAGCACTAGGGCCCACTCCGGGACAGGGGTCCTGCTGACTCACGGGTGGCACACGGGCGGGCTGCCGCTGAACTATTTCATGATTTTGTTGAGTGAGACGCCATGCGGAAGAGATAACGCTCTATGCACCTGACTCGACTTCTGGCCCCACCACTG
>BBXU01002614.1:0-33440 GCA_001598975.1 Parachlorella kessleri
GGCGCCCCAACTCAGCGCTGGCCTGCCTCTGCGAGCAAGCTGCAGCCCCCAGCCTTCAGAGACCATGGGTTCAGAGTCAGACGTGTCAGAGGTGCTGCCGCGGGTGAGCCAGGTGAACACGCGCAGCTTCCCTGGCGAAGGCCAGCGCGACGCCGCGGTCAGGGACTGCAACCTGCTGGACACGCCGCCGGAGGCGAGGTTTGATGCCATAACGAGGTGAGGCGGGTCAGCGGGCGGGCAGGCGGGCTGTTAGTCCGTGCCTTCATGTGGCGAACGCCCCCCTCAGTGGTGCGCAGCATGTCTGGCGTGCTGGCGGGGGTTTGTTTTCGTGCCTCCATCCCCTGGCTGACCGGTCGCAGGCAGGGACAGTGCCCCCGGAAAAGTGCCAGCCCTCAGACTGGTGGGCCCGCCAGATAGTCAGCTGCCTGCCGCTGTGTTGCTGTTCTGGTGGCGCAGGCTGGTGGCCTCCATCTTTGGCACGCCCGTCTCCCTCCTCACCCTCATCGTGGACGACAGGGTCTGGTTCAAGTCAAAGGTGCGGGGGGCGGGGCAGCAGCGCCACCCAGGGAGCCCCTCTGAAGGGAGCGGGCGTTTCAATTGCAAGACGGCTTGGGCGGGTGTTAACCTGTATAACCTGTATAAGTCTGCCTGCCTTTGGCGTGTGATGGCGGGAAGCCTACCCTTGCACGACTGCAAAGGATGCTGACCAGTTGTCAGGACTTATGGCTTGGACGGGTGCTAACTTGCACAGCCGGCTGCGCCTGCCGTGCAGGTTGGGCCGTTTGGGGGGTGTGTTGCCCGGGACGGCTCCTGGTGCAACTACATACTGGTTCCAAACAGGCCGGAAGGTAGGGCCCAATGCGGCAAGTGATTGCTGGCGGGCGGCGTGTGCACCTATTGGGCTTGTCCTTGATGCTAGGCCGCGCTCGCATGCTTCACAAAAATGCAGTGCAGCACAGGCGGGTCATGCAGCAATTGTGGGGACCCCATGCATGCCTGGGAGCCTGTCCCAAGTGCTGTTTCTTCGTCTTTCCTTCATGTAGTGCTCATTACTGAGGACGCCTCGCAAGATGCGCGGTTCGCGGCCAACCCGTACGTGATGGGGGAGCCCCACATCCGGTTCTATGCGGGCGCACCACTCATCAGCTCGGGTGGGTGGCTGTGGCATGGAGTGCGCCGCGTTTGTGATTCTCCCCTGCACAGTCGGCTGCTCTTGAAAAGCTTGGCCTGAAAAGCGCGGAAAGGACTTATTAGATACCCCTCGGTCCGCTGCCATGCATCGCTCACCGCCCCTCCTGCTGCCGGCGCTGCCGCCTGCGCAGGTGGCGAGCGGCTCGGCACCCTGTGCGTGGTGGACGTCAGGCCTCGCTCCTTCAGCGCCGAGATGTACAGCGTGCTCACCCAGTTTGCCTCCATGGCCGCTGCCGAGCTGGAGAGAGATGCGGTGGGTGCTGCTGCTGCTGCTGCCGCCCAGGCGTGCCCTGGCCTCTGATTTGCTGCTGCTGGGCGTAGCTCTGAACGATGGCCGCGGCCAGGCAGGTCGGGGACACAGCACCTGGCACTGTCTGGCGGCTTGTTGTGCCTCAGGGGCAGCGCCTCATCGTGAAAGGAGACGACTGTCAACATGGTTCAGGGGGTTGTGGGGGCGACACACAACCCGTTCAGCGCCTCCACTGTGAAGCACGTGCAGCGGCATGCGCGACTGTTATGACTAAATGTATTCACCCTGGAGGCCGGGCGTACATATTTTGAGAGCAGTCGTGCATGCCGTTGGACGTGCTTGACAGTGGAGGCCCTGGACGTGTTGTGTGTTGCCCACACAACCGCCTGAATCATGTTGACAGTCGTCCCTTTCACGATGAGGCCGTAGGCGGGGCGTGTTGTGCATACATCTTTCCTCGCTGTTGGGTGTTTGGGTTACAGAGCGGTCAGGGTCGGAAGTGAGTGAGAGACGTGTGCAGATTCCCGCCGGCTGGGTTCTTTTTAGTTAGGGGCCACAGTCCTCTATAATGTGGGCCGGTGGTGGGTAAGGCTCTGGATGGCTGGCTTCCCTCTGGCCATCCTCTCGCTGTCCCCATGGCGTTTTGCAGGCTCTTCAGAAGCACCTGCTTGCAGAAGCTACCTACTTTGCGGACAGCCGCGCGCGGGTGGCAGATGCGGTGGCAACCTCACTAGGTGAGCGCAACCTGCCACCTACGGCCTGGCTTGCCTTGTGTGGGCAAGGTTGCGCGCTGTGGAGCCATCTACAGCGGGGGATGGAGGGGTGCTTGTGCTCTGTGGCGGCCTCCGTTATTTGGTGGTGGTGCAGCAGGTGGAGGGTGGGTTGTTTTGGTGCTTGCGTGCAGTGTCAGTTGCCAGTTGCCACGCTAAGTCTCGTAACCAACTGACCTTACATGTAATAATTGCTTTTCATTTCGTTATTAACTGTGCAGGGGGGGTTGCCATGATAGATGTGAGGGCCAAGCCGTGGCCTGTGCTCTATGCTAACGACGTGTTTGCCCGGGCCACCAGCCAAACCGTGCCGGCCTGCACACAGAGGGGCTTCTGGCAGCAGTTTGAGCTGGTTGGTGCAGATCAGGTGAGCAGGCCAGGCTGCAGGGCTTGTATGCCGACACCAAAAACCCTCAGTTGGCGGACAGTAGCTGGTTTACGAAGTCCAAGTATGCCTTCAGTCGCGCCGGTATGTTGGCGAGGGTTGCCCCGTCCTGGGCAGCTTGCAAGTGGTCCTCCCGGGCAGCCCACTCACTCCATTTGCAAGCGCTCTCCACCTTGCAGGGCGCCTCCCGTCACATTGACACCCGCGTGGCGCTGGGCAGGGAGGTCCGCCTGTCCGCCCGCTGCCGCGCCAGCCGCCGCCAGCTGTCGCTGGTGCTGCGCCCCGCTGCCGGCGCCCCGCTGTGCCCCGACCAGCCGGTGGGCATCCCCAGCTGGGTGCGCAGCGAGAGGGAGCTGGGCGAGGTCTCGGCCTCCGCCGGCGGGGGCGCCGCCTGCCTGCGCACCTGCACCTCCGGCCAGCGCGGCACGATAGACCGCCGCCTGGCAGCCTGCTTCTACCTGGTGGTGGTGGAAGAGGAGGAGGCGCGAGTGGGCGAGAGCGAGGGCGGCCAGCGGGGCGGCAGGGGGGAGGGAGCAGTGGAAGAGGGGCTTGCGGTGGAGGAGGGGCCGACACCCCCAGGAACGCCTGCCCTGCGTGACGAGCCCGTCGCGTGCCCAGCGTGGCCGGCCGTCCGTGCTGGCAGCCCAGCGGGAGGCAGCGGTGGCGGTGCCGGCGCCGGCAGGCGGGCGCCTGGGGCCGCTGACGTGGCGGGCCTGCCAGGGAAGCTGGCCCTGGGGGCGGCGCTGGGGCCGCTGCTCGGCAGCGGCAGCTTTGGAAAGGGTGAGCCCGGCGTGCGTTGCTGCTTTGGGTGCGCAGATACCTGCAGTTGTGCATGGCAGGCCAGTTGCATCAGTGCTCTTGCCGGAAGGTGCCAGAGAGCAGCATGCCGGTGCCTTGCATGCCAGGCTACCCCAAAGCTGGTATCCAGGTGTCAGGCTAGGGCCGCAGGGGCGCTCCTCAAAACCAAGAAGGACTTGGGGGGAGTCCTGGCCAGCTCAGCAGTCTCCAGTACAGCATAGTGGCCAAAGCTTGCATCAAACTATGTACGTAAGCAAGCTGTGGTGGGTGCGCTGCAGTGTACCGCGGCACGCTGAGCGGGCTGGGCACGGTCGCCATCAAGGCCATCGACTGTGACGACTCCGCGCCCTGGGCCCGTGCCGTTGTGGCCGAGGCCAAGCTCAGCCAGAGCCTGGTGCACCCCAACATCGTGCGGGTGAGCAAGGCGGCTCTCGCTGTGCTGGCGGGCCTGCAGTGCAAGGGCCCGCCCTGGGTACGCGATGACGTGCTGGGGACTCGTTGCAGGGAAGGGCTTACTGCGTGCCGCTTGTTTCCCTACCCTCTGCTGTGCTACGTGACGCAGCTGGCACTCGCCAAACGGCTATCTGACCCCTTGTTGTCACGTGCATCCCACTGTAAAAAAGCTTGTTGCAGGCCCTAGGTTCATGGTTTCTTTGGTGGTTCTTGCCTTCCCCTGTGGTGCAGACGTATGGGTACGAGGTTACGGACAAGGTGATGGTGAATGGGCAGGTCATCAAGCGGGGGGTGGTCTTCATTGCACAGCAGTACTGCGACCAGGGCACGCTCATCGACGCAGGTGGGGGTTTCCAGGATAGATGGGCTAGCTTTAGTTCTCCCCTGCGTCTGGCTCCTCCCCCCTGCAACACTTGCCGGCAGCACCGCGCCAGCCGTTGGCCAGCTATGGCGGCAGTGGGCGCTGCTTGCTGTGTGCCAGTCATACCTTGCCTGCCTGTGGGAAGGTGGCCAGGCCGGGAGTTACCTCACCATGCAAGTCTCATCGGAATCGTATTAACAGCACATGTGCCGCCACACCTGCCTGGAGCTAGGCGGGTACAAGTCACCACCCAAGCTACCCCGAGCTGTCTATGACCTGTTGCGTTCCCGGCCGCCTGTTTGACCCTCGCCCCGCATGCTGCTGCAGCCGAGAAGGGCTGGTTCCGCGTGGCGCGCAGCAGCGGCTCCCCGCCCAGCATGAGCTCCATGCTGCGCACGCTTCGCGAGGTGGCAGCAGGCATGGCCTTCCTCCACGACAAGTCTATCATACACAGGGACCTCACAGGTGTGGGGGTGCCGTTGACCCTGACTCAACCTTGCGATGCTTGCTGTGCACGCCTTGCAAGTGTGTCTCGGGCGGTTAGCCTTGTGAAGATTCATACTAGCCGGCGGGTTGTGGCTGTGGTGGTGCTGGAACTGGAGGGCGTGCTGCCATTGCAGCCCGCAGTGCACTCAGCAGTCCCGGCAGGGCAAGGTGCCTCCACGGGCGCTGCGGTCCCTTTGCCTGGCGCACCGCTAGCGAGCGGCAGGGCCAAGGGAGGGTGTCCTTGTTGCTCAGCCCGCCCCTCTCTCTGAGCACCGGCTGGCTGCTCCCGTCCTAGTTAGGGTTGGCACCCGGCACCCCTGCCCCCACCCCTGCTCCCAAGGCCGACCTTGACCCTGCTGCCCGCCTGCCTGCCCCCTCCTCGCAGGCACCAACGTGCTGCTGGACAGCGCCCCCGGCGACTGCCGCGGCTTTGTGGCCCGGGTGTGCGACTTTGGGCTGGCCCGGCTGACCAACAAGGGCTCCATAGAGACCCGCACGCTGGGCACGGCAAGCCACCTGGCACCCGAGATCCTCACCCATGACTTGATTACCCCCGCGGCAGGTGGGTGGGTGGTGGCTGGGCGCTCCGGTACCAGACCAGCATGGGCTTGACATTGCCATATCAACCTCCTCTTTAGCATCTCGTTATGTAGCTGCCTTGCGCTTGCTGAGCGCTGAGGCCGGTTCCGGCTGCCGCGGCAGCCACTGCCTTCCAGGCGCTTGTGTGGTGGAGCGCATGCTGTCTGCTGGGTGCTCACTGCAGTCGTCAGTTGTGCCTGCCAGCGCGTTGGCTTGCCGGCATCTCAGCCAGGGTGGCCAAAGGATTCCTCACCCCCCTTGCTGCAGACGTGTGGAGCTTTGGCGTGCTGTGCTGGGAGATGTACTGCGGCAGCCGCGCCTACGCCGGCATGCGCCCCGCCAACATCATGTTTGCCCTCATGAGCGGCCAGGCGCGGCTGCAGCTGCCCGCCGACGCCCCCGAGGCCTTTGCGGTGAGTGGGGGCTCCTTCCTTGCTGCTGCCGCCGCTGGCGGTGTTGCTGCTGTCAGGGGGCTGCGGGCATGGGTAGGGAGGGGCCGGGGGCACTTGCAGGTAGCGGTTGCTGGATGGGTGCACGCCTCTTCGTGTGGGGTGACGGATCCGTTCTGTGCCATGGGACCAACTGACATCTGGTGCGGTAAGCAGCAGGGCTGCCAGGGCTGCAGCTCTATCTCCTGCTTGGCTGCCTGGCTGGATAGACGGGCGTGTTGTGCAGCAGCAAGAACACGCTGCACACATCGTATGCTACCACTGCCCAGTGACCGGGGCCCACCCGCGCCTTGTGTATGTTGGAGCATACCGTGCGCCCTGGCCCTACAGCACATCTGTACTGGTTTCCCTGGGGCGCTGCGCTGCGCAGGACCTCACGCAAAGGTGCCTTTGCCAGGACTGGGAGCGCCGACCTGGGTTCAATGAGATTCTCGGCTCCCTGGATGCCATGCTGGGAAAGGAGGAACGCTGACTTTCGACAGGAGTGGCGACACACTGGAGCGAGGGTATTACGGACGGGGCAAGAGAGGGCTTGACATGTGCACAAGAGTGTGTATGTGCGCGAGTGTGCCTTCCTGTGAAACCAGGACCCCCCGCTCAAGCAACATCAGCAGTGGGACAGTGAGGGCAAGGTGGCAGGTAGTGTGGCTTTTGGAATTCCCAGAACACCCTTCAAAGCGCTTTGACTGAACAAATGAAAGCTTTCAGGTCTTTCGCAGGCAGTGTGGCAGCGGCAGTTGGCTTTGCTGCCACCCCTCGGTTTTTAATTCCTTCCTTCGCTGCCAGCCAGCTTTTGTGGCAGCAGCAGCACCCTGGCCCCGATGCCAGACCTCGGTTCTATTCTTTTTGGGTTGTTTGCGAATTCATAATATGTCTTTTGAATTCGTTCCTGGTTATGGTTGCGTCTGTGCCTGCTGGTGGCACCTTTCAGGCCGAAATAATTTGGTGTTATTTTCCTTTGCCCTGCTGCACCTGCTGCAGCCCGCGGTGCAAGTTTTGACAAGGGGGGTGCTCTGCAGTGCCGATGTGGCTTGCGGGCGACACTAGTGGAATTCCTTAAATATGTTGGGGTGTATCTGCCTAGGTATGTGTCTGTTCGGCTGAATGCCTGGAAGGTTGTGGCTGTGTGTCAGGATCCGTTTTGGGTCAGCCTGGGTATTGGCAGCTATCATAATGCCAGAGTTTGCCTCCTGCCCCACAACAAATAAATAAAGCGTCTTCCAATTGTTTCAGATTAGTTGCCAACTTGCACTTGGTGCTTGCATTCTCTCCCCCAGAATCTGGATTGCAGTCCAGGAATTATGCGCTGTGGGTCTTCTCTACTCGGTTTCTTGATACTAAGGTCAGCGCTGTGTACAGGACTCGGGGTTGTGGCCCTTTGTGTCTTTCCAGACATCTACATGTAAAGTGGGCGTGTCAGAGGCATGGGCTTAGCATTTAACACAATGCGGTGGTATGTGACAAGGGCAAAGCTGCCACTTGCTCACCATGGCGACGTCTCTGCCAAGGAGCCTGACAAGTCCGCTGCTGGCAACGCAGGCAGGCTGCACGACGAATTCAACAACCCAGCTGGGACTCGGGCGCAGGAAGCTTGGCTCTTCTCGGCCCCACTTGTTGGGATCTCATGGCAGCATGGTTAGGTGGCTATACTTGGGCTACCAAGTAGGACCCTGGGCAGGTGGTACTTCCATCATACAGTCCTCAGCGCGGAACCAGCATGCCACCACGACTCAGCAGAGCCCTTAGGCCCAGCAGACCCATTAAAGACTTGGACGCTCACACCAGCCCTAACTCGACGCCCCATCAGCTTCATGTACCGCGGCTTGGCACGCCATGGCCGGCTCTATCCTAGGAGGGGCGTGTGTCGCAAGCCTGTCTCTCCCAAGTCGGGCTGCCTTGCGGGAGCCAGACAGTCAGGCAGCCAGCGCTGCAGCGTCACGACCTGCTGCTGCTGCTTCAGTCCGGCCTGCCTCACTGCTCAGTTCCTCGCTGCATCGGGCTGGTATGCGGTGGGTGTGCAGGATACGAGAGAGCGCCTGCTCCGCCTCCAGGCGGTCCAAGATGATGACCTGGTTCCGCTCCAGCACAAACCGCACAAAGCGCTGCCCACCGAGGCCCGGCCACGGCTGCTGCTGCTGCTGGCCCTGCGCCTGCTGCTGCTTCCCGCGCTCCTGCTGCTGCTGCTGCCGGCGCCGCTGCGGCTGCTCAGGCCCTTGTTGCTGCTGCTGTTGCTGCTCTGGCTGCTCCGCCTGCTGCGTCTCCTGGCGGCCTCGCCGCAGCTCCTCCTCCTCTAGACATTGCTGCTGGTGCTCTCCCCCATGCTGTCGGCGCGCCTGCCGCCACCATGGTTGCTGCTGCCCTGACTGCGCCATCGCTGCCTGCCAGCTGTCGTCTGCGCTGCCCTGGCTTTGCCCTGAAGCCGTGGCCCCACCCCTGCTGCATATACTATCTCCAAGGAGTTGTACCAGGTGGCGCATGCTCTTCACCCTCACGCCATCCACCTCCAACAGCTGGAGGTTCTCTAGGCGGCCGTAGCCAAAGTTGTCATCATCAGCCAAGACCTGCAGCCGAGGGAGGGGCGGGGGGTCATCCGTTGGTTTTTCAGCTGCCCTATACTCTGCCCAAGGGCTTGAAGGTGGTCAGGACCCCACACCAGCCCGGCCATTGAGGTGCTACGAGGATGAGTGGGCTCCACGGCCGAACTTTCATTGATGCCACAGGCTACACAGTCTTGGTTTTGTATTTACGGTTCGCCATCATAAAGAGTCTCAGAGACACGCATATTTCCAGTCAAAATGTGTTATCCCACGTGACCTTACTTGAGACAAGATGATGACTTGCTCCCCTTCCTCCTGTGCCTCAGCATTCATTGCCAGGTGGTATAGGTTCTGCACCAGCATGAGCAGGGGAGGGTATCACCACAGCATGGCCTCTTAGCAGCTGCCTGGTGCCACAGGGGTCCTTGAGTTGCGCTGCCAGGCTTATGTGCTCAACGCTGGAGTCTAGCCATCACTGGACAACAAGCGCTACCGCCCAGCTCCCCCTGTATCTGTCACGCCCCATCGCTGCCGGCTAGTGGCAACAGCGTGATGATGCTGACCTCTGCAGCCAGACTCGCGCACCCAGCCCCAGCCACCGGTGCCTGGACTACTTTCCCCCCCTCATGCGCTAGATCATGAACACGTAGTACTATTCTCAGTTAAATCCTGCAACACTGTGCCTGCAATACTACCCCCCCCCCCCCCCCCCGCCCCTCCACACACACATGCGCTAAATGATGTACAAGGTAACACTACCCTAAGCAAGGAAGACCCAGCCTCACCTGCGGGCACTTGGTCTCCCAAGAGGAGTCCCCCTCCCCCTCCTCTCCCCACTCTCGCAGGTACGGTTGCGTGAGGGGTGTGAACACCAGGCCTGCACATACGCAACCGCGCACTCCAGCACTTTAGCTGACCAGTGGCTGGCAGTGGCTGACCAGGTGGGCATTTCGAGGCACTACCCGCATGCAATAGCAACGTCCTGTCTGGCACAGCAGCGATTGGGCTGCCGATGCCGTTTACACCCACGCTGCTGCTCCAATGGCTCTTCACCACCCCCCACGCACCACGTCTCAACTGCCACCCCTGTTTTCCACCCCCGGTCGGCCCTTCCTTGCAGTTACGATGACCCATGCTTGGGTCCCAGCCTGTGAAGGGGTGGAGGAGAAGCCGCAGCCCTGCGGCAGCATGTGCCAGGAGGCCCGCGTGGCACCAGCCAGCGGCAGCCGGCCCAGACAGTGTGCATGCACTTGGCCTGGCTGGCATGGCTCGTCGACTGAGGGAGAGTAACCCACCCACCCACCCATCCACCCACCCACCACCAAAGATGTAGTAGGAGGGCCGCTGCTCATACAGATGCCTGGGGACCAGCGAGGGCAGGGGGCGTGGGTGCACCACCACCTTCATCACCTCACCACCTCGCAGCACCGTCACCCTGGCGGGGTCCCCCGGCACCTGCGACCACCACCTCGCTGAATGTGGCTACTTCTTACACGCCCTGCTACAACTGGTGCAGCCTGTGGGCTGCTGCTTAATAGGAGGTGCCGCATATGCGGTCCAGCAATGCTCCACATGTTCTCTCATACCAAGCTCCATTAGGGAGCGGAGAAAAGCTGCAGGCATGCTCCATTGCATGCACTGCATGCAACCCCCTTGTGGCGCCGCACATGTCCCCAACACTCCCGCATATCGTCATACGATTTTTTGAAGGGCCGCGCCCACCTTGAGGGTCACCAGGTGGTCAAATGAGATGCGCTCCCGCCTTCTAAAAAGAATGGTGCCATCATTGGCAACCGGCGTGCCGTCGAATGACAGCAGCACGTCACCGGGCAGTAATTTTGAGGCGGCTGGGGCTGCAACAGCACCCAGGAACACATAAGCAGCATACAAGGCCTTGACTCGCATGAAAGCCAGCAGAAGTCCCATGCGCAGGCTTATCATCCAGCCACTGAAAGGCCTTGTTTGTTATGTGCAAGTCAGCAGGCACAAGCCCGTCTCAGGCAGGAAAGTTGACACCAGGAGGGGGGCACAGCCAGCATGCTGCCCTCTTCTCTAGGCAACCGTCCCCTCCTCTATAAACGGCCACCTTCACAAGGGCAACCAACCATATTTGAACAACCCCAACAAGACAGCGGGCTTACCAAGCGGCAGGACGCTGACTACCAGCACCCCCGTCTGGCCGTGCTGCATCCCCAGCGCCCGCCTGGCAGCAGGGTTCTCCAGCGGCTGGCACCTCACGCCCAGCCCGCTCACTCCGCGGTAGCACCCCTCGCGCTCCACTTCCTCCAGGAAGTGACAGATGATGGGCACTGGTATGATATACCCCACGTTCTCGGCATTCTGCAGGTGCAGGGGCAGGCGCAGGCGGGGGTAGTGGGAGTATGCAGCAGCAGGTTACGAGCATGGCAGTTATGTGGGGTTGGGAGCAGCATGGGTTAGGCCCTGCCCACAGGAACAGCAGCAAGGCAGGGGAGGAACAGCAGGGGGGTTTAAGCCTGTGCCAACCCAGTGGCAGGGTCTGAGGGACAACAAAGTGGTGCAACAGCAGTCCCTGTCATTTCTCAAGCTGCCTTGGGAAAGCGGCCATGGTGGTTCATACATCTGCCACACATGCACTCGGATGGTCAATCACACCATGACAAGGAGAACTGCCAGTCCGACTGCAAGCGAACGCTGCATGAGGGGAGCGCACCTCCATGTCCTGGAAGGCAACCCCCACCACCTTGCCATCCTTCAGCGCTGGGCCTGCAGGGCAAGGAGGACATTGCTTTTGTCCAGGGTTCAACAAGAGATTGCCCAGTGGCAACCGGCGGGCGGCGAACAGGCGAGGAGCCATCTGAGCCCCTTTGCTTCCTCACTGGAGTTGGTGCCCCACTCCTCTGCCACTTGTCTAGTCTAGTCTAGTCTAACAGCGTACCGCCACCTGACCATGCTGCCGTGAGTCCCCCAAATGGGGCCAACAAAAAGCCAGGATGTACTATGCCCACAAACCCTGCCACTTGTCAACGGCCTCTCAGTCAGCATGCAGGTTCGGGGAGAGGAGTGGTGCCAAATGCCAGGCAGGATCAGTGAGCAGGGCAGCCTTCTAGCACACCGGCTGGCTCACCTCCGCTGTTCCCTGGGTTGATGGCGGCATCAATCTGGACCGCCAGGAGGTTGGTTCCTACATGTGCGTAGGGGGTCATCCCCACCCGGCTCACCACCCCCTGTGTGACACACAGGTTAGTGCCGCCCGTGGGGTAGCCGAGCACTATTACGTCATCTTGAAGCTGCAAGTAGCGCAAATGGGGTGAGAGGATTATGGGAGAATCAGTGACATATAGGTGGGTGCACCAAGGAGAGGGTGTGGTAGCAGCACGCCCTCTGCAACCTGCTACGAGTTCCACCTCCAGCTGTGCACACCCTGAGTGAGTGCTCAGCCCACAGCAGCCACACCACATCAAGCGACTATATAAGCGACCAGCTCAGGGACTGCGGGGTGTCCATGCTTGCACAGGCTGTGCATAGTGTGGTACCGCTTGCTGTCAAAGCAGCAATGGCGTGGAGCATTCAGCGCAGCCGCCCCACCTGGGGGATGTCACCCAGCTCCAGCGGCTTGAGGGGGCTGGGCTGCTCCCAGAATGCCTGGTCCTCGACTGACAGGAGAGCCAGATCACACTCGTGGCCTACTGCCGTCACGCTGCACTTGTAGCGCTCGCTGGAACCATGGCGCTGGACAGTGGCAAAGCTATTGTCCGCAACGACGTGGGCGTTGGTCAAAATCAGCTTACCAGATATGGCAAACCCAGAGCCGCTACCCTCTGACTGGCCCTTGACCTGCCTATAAGGCAGAAGGAAATGCACGTTGGCATGCGCCTTGGGTTTCTGCCTGACAGCCAGGTGCAGGCTGTGGCCAGGCAGCACATGCTTGAGCCTGCCTACAGCAACGATAGCAGTCACCCACCAGGGCTGAAAGTGTGATGGGCTCAAGCTGGTGGACGTTATCTTTACCACAGAGTCATAGACATCGCCTGCAGCAGCGAATGATGTGAAAGATGCGAGTCTAGCAAGGCTGGGGCGGACGAGCGCCCTGCAAGTGCGGAGCATTCTCGAGTACTTGTTGACAATGTGATCGCGTGTCTCCAACGTAAATAGGTTGTTGCGCCCTGCCAGCCGGCGCAGCATGGGGAGCATCAGTTGACTGATTGGCACAAGTCAAACTGATGGGTTCACTCATGGGTTCACTTGTGTGTAACGATTCAACCTTGTTACATGTGTTGGCCCCCATAAGCACCAGCAGGGCATGGGCAAAGAAGTGCCCCTGCGGTGTGGACAGTTGTATTGAGCCTTCCTAGCAGCACCAATACCAACGGAATAAAATTGTTGTGCAGAGGTTCACAAAGGCCGTATAAGCCATTGCTTCACTGGCACAGCCTGCACCTAGGTTAGTTTGGTCGAACGAAAAGTAATGCGCCTGGCCAGGGAAGGTTCATATGCTCCCTGGGCAGCCAAGCGGGTGGGGTAGAGGGTTTCCGCAGGCAAGCCGTGAAGGAAGAGTCATGACTGGAATGCATTTAATCGGTCATGCATGGTTGCAAACCCCCTGGGTGTCGCCCTTTGCGGATGCAAGCAAGTCTCGTCAGCTAGGTTCGCAGGCTATGCCCAGCGCAATCACATAAGCGCTGCCACAGAAAATCTGCTGGAGGAGTCTTCCAAGCCGCTACTGCCTGCCCGCTTGCCAGGGGCAGCGGCCAGGCACGCGAGTCCCAGCTAGAGGGAGCCCCAACCCTGAGGCCATCAGGCCATTTGCTAAGGCTCCACAGCGCCAGCAAAAAGCCATCTGTGCCGGCTTGGAAGGCTGGCAGGCTCTCCTAATAAAGCGCCTGACCGCTGCAGCGGCTTGCGCACACCCCCGGTGTGGGTGCAATACTGGCGCGGCACAGTCCAGCGTCAGGTCCGCCCAGGCGTTGCAGCCGCTGCCTCTCAGCCCAGCAGCAGGCCATGCCCAAGGGCTCCTGTAGCGCCGCGCGTTAGCCACAGCACCCAGGGGCGGAGATGGATGACAGAGCCCCAAGCTCAGGGCCAGGGTGTGGCCGGTCACGCCCAGGGGCGCACAGCAGTGGCTAGAGCAGCTCCGCCGCCACCCGCAGCACCTCTTGCTTGAAGCGCTCCACATCGCCGTGTGCGATCTCTATGACGGACGTGTCAAACAGGTCGTGCCACGACTGGGCCCGCACCAGCTCTGTGGCTTCTGCAAACGCCTGGCCCAGTTTGTTCCCCTGCATGTTACGAGATCAGCCGGCACTAAGGTGCTGTTGTAGGGGGTGGGGGCAAATGGGAAGCAACAACAAGCACAACCCAAGCAAACACACCAAAAGCAGAAACCTCGGTTCCAAGTGGAGTCTTCATGCAAAGCTGCATGCACATTCTTACAAGCTTACCTCACGCCACGTTGCCCCCGCCCTGTCTTTGCATCCCTACTTAGACCTCTTTCTCAACCACCGCCAAGCTGGCTAGCTCTCTGGCGCTCTTGTGGTGCGTTGACAGCTAGCCAATCTCTCATGTCTTGCACCTGTCCTTGTGCATCAAGGCAACCTCACCTGCATGCGGTTGGTGGCCTCAAAGCCGATCACCAGGCAGCGGCCGTTCTCTGCCTTGGGCCCCACCAGTATTACCGGCTTGCGCTTGCCACTCTGGTGGTAGTACTGCTCCTGGAAGAAGGAAGCCAGCCGCTGCAGCGCCATGGGGTGGCACTGCATCCCAGCAAACACACGCATAATGACTGAGCCGTCCAAAACCACCGGTGGCACATGAGCTGATGAGGCCACTCAGAAATGAATGACTTAACGTAGATAGCAAGGTGCTCTTCTATCTTTCAGGGAACCTCCAGATTCACCCAGAAATCCAGCTGGGCGCCATCGAGAACCTGGCCTCAGGCCATCCCAGCTGCCACGCCCCCACCACTACTTGCACCAAGAAAGCGCTAAGTGTCATTCTGCCCTCACACTTGCCTACAGATGCAACTGCCTCCGTACAGATCTGGAGGCCAGTTTTGAACGTCACACCAACCAGGGGCAGCTATTGAAGCAATGTGAAGACCACCTTGCCCTTCAACGGTTGTCGTGCCTCACATGCCATTCACTTTTTGTCCCTGTTTGGTACTATGAGCACAGTCAGCTGGCCACCTCCCTAACCTCACTCACCAGCAGGTGGAAGTTGTTGACCTTGTGGTCTGAGAGGTCGTAAATGCGGAATTGCTTGAAGTTGTGGAACAGCTTCTGCGCAATGACCCCACCGCCGTCCCTGCGTGCACAGCCAAAGCACCTCCCGGGTAAGGCAAAGCAAGTTGCATCAAGGACTTCGCTTTTCAACAGCCTACGAGCCTGCAAGTACAGCTCGTTGCCTAGTCAGACCCCTGAGGTCCAGCTCAACGCTGACATGCGTCCTAGAATGTATTGAGCACATCCTTGCCTACCACACTACCACCCAACGATGCGGAACAGGGTATCCCGGCAGCCACTTATGATGCCAAGGGCCGAAAAAATTGGCCAAATGCTGCATGCTGTCCATCCCTACAATGCCTTGACCACGGACCATCAACCTGTGTCACAGCACATGGGGTGCAACCTACATGATGAGCGCCCTCTGGAGCCTCTTGGCCAGGTCCAGCCCGCGGTGCAGCTCCCCTCGGTCGTCGCCCCAGCTCAGCGCCAGGTATGCACGGCTGCACCCAGGCACGCAGAAGGCCAGGGGAATGGAAACCCGAGCCGGCAACGTGCTGCAGGGGCTCTCAGTGAGTGTTGCAGTACATGAAGTCCTCCTGCTGTTGCTGCATCCTGCCCTTGAGCCGCGAGGTCAGGTGAGCTTGCTTGGCAAACGCAGGCTTCGCTGGGTACCGAGGACGGGTCAATGCAGGGATGGCCATCCCTCTTCCATACTGCAGGACTCGTCTGCCTGACATGCAGGCCTGTGGGGTGCAGCTACTGCAAGCGCACCAGGCAGCCGCACGCTGGCTGCTCAGCTCCGTTAAGCATGATTACACCCACCAGTGGAGGATACTTTTCTTGCCCCCCCCCCCACCACACACTCACTTGAATTTCTCCAAGTGGTCCCTGGAGCCCTCAAAGCCGCCCTTCTTTAACCCGGAGTGCAGAAGCGCCGACACAGCATACACAGCGTCCACTGCGCTTACGCACCGCTTGGGCCCATCCTGCATGAGTAAGAGCACCGAGCCACTTAAGTAGATATTCACACAGGACACCCGGGTCGCCATGAGGATGCATCTGCTCCAAACGGGGCTCCAACGTGGGTCAATGAGAGCGGCATCTGCATGTCATGCTGTGGTTCGTGCCAGGGGAACAGACAGCACTGCATTGAACGCCGCTCCGCTCCTGGTGCAATGTGGGACTGACCAACCACCCAGGGTATGGGCTGTGACCCAAAGACGAGCTGAGCTCCTCTTCTGCCAGGCGACCGCGCTTTAGGGCTGCAGCCAGGGCTAGCAAGTCTTCACCCACCTGTAGCTGGAATGATTTGAAGGTGATGTCGCTCATCTTAAAAGCGGGGGCAACTGCTGCGAGCCGCTCCTGCAGGCTGTGCCGGTAGCGGGGCTGCATGTCCTCTGCAGGCAGACATGCGTGAAGGCAAGAATGAAGTACTTGAGCAATGTGCTTCTCCGGAACTGCCAGCTACTACTGAAATACTATCGTAAACATCAGCTTGGAGGAACCACAAGCATGCCGCTTTCGAGATGCTCATGAAGAATTATTGAGGCGCTGCAAGTACAGCAGGGGTGGTTTAGGAAGGAAGTTGTGGGTCAGTGGAGAAGCAGGGGCAGCAAAAGACAGCAGGGGAGGGAGAAACAGACATGCACTGGTTCCTGCGACTGCACCAGCCCAAGTTTGCCCGGCACCCACCCCAGGACGGGTAACATCAATGGGCACACACCATGCGGCTTGCCAAAATTTGATAGGCAGCGACTTGGACCAGTAGAGTTGTGCTCCAGTAATAGCATGCCCTGCCACAGCCAAGGTAGGCAGTCAAGCCACATCACAGGCAGCCAGCCACACCACCGGCCACCCGGGGGCGCCCCTGGGCCACCAGGGCTTACGTATGTAGGGCAGCTGCGCCTGCTTCATGGGGATGCCAGCCTTGGCCAGCATCATGTCCAGCAGCTGCCGCCCATTCTCGCTGTAGGTCCGCAACCGCGATGCCACATAAGAGCTGCAGCAGCAGGGGTGGCAGTGGAAGTGTAGCAGGGCTCATGCGTGCGGAGCGCTTGCTTTGCTAGTCAAGGCCGCTTCTTCAAAGCTAGCGAAAGAAGCATGCGAAATGATTTTGCGGAGCCCGAGCTTGTAAAGAAAGGCTCTGTGGCTTGCCTCATGCCCGCTGCCAGGGACCATTAGGCTGGGCAGTTTCGCAACCCCTGCTCTGCCTTGGTGCTTCCGAGGCTGTCGCTGACCAACCTTACCTATACAGCATGGCCTCGTACAGGTTCCACTCCCACAGCAGCCCAAAGCGGAACTCCTCAATGGGCCTGCACAAAGGTGGGGCGTTTACTCTTGCTAGGTTGTGGGCACCCCGAAGCTGAACACTGGGACTGACCAGGGTGCACACAAAGCCAGCACTGTGTCACCTCAGTCTCAAAGACGTTTTCGCAAATCTGTGAATTAAGTCGAGCGCTGCCAAACTGGTGTGCGTTACACTTGCTAGTGCGAGTGTTAAGCTCTGCCCTCCACTCACTGTATTCGACAGCTAACTTGGTTGACGGCCGTCACGCCCTCACCAACATCCCGCTCCTGCATTGCAAATGGCCACTGATATACTACCAAGCTACACCACTCCTCGACCCTTCCTGTAACTTCCTGTGCACATGTAGAGAAGGCCGTGAACAGCCTCCTGCGTGAGAGCACTGCACGGACCACCCAGTCCCAGGTGCCCTATAAGCGTAGGCCAGGAGAGACCTGCTGGTTATCCAAGGTGCACGAGCAGCAGCGGACATGGCTCTAAGTCCATCAGTTACCAGCTGCACGTCCAAGTGGCCGCTGCTGCTGACTTGGCTCTCATAGTGGAAGTAGTAGTCATTGTACTTCTGGGCTGCACCACGCCATGCCACCACGAAGATCAGCGTAAACAATTACGGAAAGATGCATGGGTCGTACTGCCTGACCAACATGCAAGGAGTGTATCCCTCCATAAAACTTTCTCCTCTCCTAGTCGAGGGCACAAGTGTATGCCATGCGATGGCGCAGTGGCTGGATTGTGGTAAGATCGCCTTGATGCTGCTGGGCCACGTGACGCATGCTCACCAGGGATACGGAAGTGCACAAGGTGGTCTGTCAATCCCACTAATGCCAGCCTGCATGGCGCAGGCAGCATCGGGCTTCGTGCTGGCTTGTTATGCCAGTGCCAAGTAATGTGAGTGCTGCAAGTTTCTCCTGTAAGTGTCCTAGCCAGGTGCTGGGCACACCTGCCACTGCTAGCGGCAGATCCCAAGGCCAGCTGCAGCTGCCATATCCCGGAAAACAATAGTCAGGATTGCTGGCTCACGACAAGCAACTTTGCATTCCGCCTGTCGATACAGTTCACCGCTGACTCCCCTGTGCTCACATCGCCTGCCCCCTTACCAACAACTGGGAGCATGTGACGTGACTGGTAACACCTTCCTCCCCTCCCCCCACTCCTGAGGTGCACAATCCCACCCATGCGATTACCAGAGCATGAAGCTGTTGTTCATCTGCAGGTAGTAGGCTAGGTCGTAGATTACACAGGCGGCCGGCTTGCCAAACCAGCAGCCCTGCAGCACCAGGGAATCCAGCGCTGCCTGACCTCTGCGCTACGCTTCCAGACAGCAGGGCATACCCCACTCGCACCCTCCTTCTGTGGCGGGGCCCACCCTCCAGCACTGATTTGAGCTTTTTTGAGGCCCTCGTGGTCAGCCGCAAAGCGACCACAGGAGAACCCAGCTGAGTGTATGCTTACCCTGCTCACTTGCAAGCCTGCTGTACCCATGCTCTTGCAGCATGCCTTACCTTGGAGTAATACTGTTTTCGTAGCTCCTCTTGCCGCTCCCGCTCCTTGCGCTGCGCTGCCCGCTCATCACTATGCCTAGAGCGACCCTCCCCGCTGCTGGTGGGGCTGCCAGTTCGCCGCCTGAAAAGCACTCATACACCCTTACACATGCCCATGTAAGGGGAAACCTTGGCTAAGCAAGATGGGTCATGATCACAAGGTGCAGTAAAGCAAGCCCAGCAACCGATGCCAGGAGGTCAGCAGCACTGTCTATAGCAAAAATGTGTCTGACCCTGTTTTCTGCTAGCATATCTTGGCAGTCTCCCCACCCAGAGTGCTACGGGACGGCCTGGCAGCAATAGTCTTTCATACAAGAGCACACCTGCGTGAAGGGTGCAGATTTCCCTCATCATTCTCTAAGTCACTGTCCCCTCCTCCATCCCAATCTGCAGCCACGGCAGCCAAAAGGTTGTTCAAAAAGCAAGTCCTGGAATGTCATCATGAGGAACCATAAGATCGATGCTGCTGGTTGACTTCCACCCGTCAGCTAGAAAAATGGGCCCAGCAAACGATGCGCAGGCAAGCTGTATTAATTGCAGCCAGGCTGATCCTGGTTATCAGTTCATTTTTTGTGCGGGCAAATGAGAGAGGCCAGCTGCCGCGTTTGCCCCATCCCGACTTTCCGGCAAAGCAAGGGTCTCCGGCCTCTGCTGTCAGCCAGGAAGCTGCCCGTAATCTCGCAGCCATGAAGCTCCAGGCACCCCTCCCCGAATAATATGGAATACTCACCCCCTGAGCCCAGGTATGGAGGTATGTCACCCTTGGCAGACCCCTCGCCCTCGTCCAGCAGCACGTGCACGCAGTCTGCCGGAGCCTCTAGGTTGGCTGTGTGGCAGATGGGCCTGTGGCTGTCAACTATCACGACTCGCACGTTTGGCCGCTGGTCGAGTTCTAGTAACTGCCGCACGTCCTCCGCCGCGCCGCAGTTAATGAGCACCGCTGTGCGCATGGCCTGCAGGGGCAGGGGCAGAGCCTGGCCTGATGCATGCTGTAACATGGCTGAGAGACCACAGTGTGCCACAGGCCACAGCTGCCCCGCTGCCCATGCCCTGGGGGGCTAGGTTTGTGGCAATCATTTTCAAAGGTACATGTCCCATGCAATTACACTGTGGGCTGCTTGCTGGCCACCACTGCGGTCCGATGATGGGTCGGCCAGCATGCCACTTGGCATGTTCATCAGAATTGGGCGCACAACTTTGCCCTGAGACGGGCACTCACCGTTTCCTCCGGCTTATAGTATCGGAAGAAGTCAGCACTTATTTCATCATACCGCGTCACGGCCAGGGAGCCGTGGGGCACGCGGTCATTCATGAATAGCCTCTGCAGGCCACAGCAAATGCAGTTAGCAGAAGCTCTCCTGTCCCAGCTCAGGTTGGCTGCCTGCCGCCTGTACCAACTGGCTGCATGCTGCTCTATTTCTTTGGCCAGTGAGGGAGCTGGACACCCCTCACCTCCAATATTCGCAGCGCGCATAGGGAGTCGCAGTCCTGTGCGGATGCATATATGAATACAAACTTCTCCTCACTCCTGCGCGACTCTTCCTTTATGCTGTTGTAAAGAGCCACCTGCAGAGTGCCAGTCGTATGCCTCGTCTCCCAGGGCACTTCAGTACAAACGTCTGCAAGGCTTCTTCACAGGTGGGCTACTATCAAGGCTGTACCAACGCCCAACCCACCCAGTCGTCTTGGTTTGTCAAAATCATTGTGCGGCAGGTGATTAGCGCCGCTCCGTCTTGGCCTCCTCCGTGCTCCCAGGTTCCCCTGGCTAGTAGTGGCGGAAACCCATTCAGCAGGGGCAGTGACAATCACGCCCCCATGCAACTCTCCGCCTTGAACGTGGGTAGCCACCTACAAATTGCAGTACTAAGGTAAAGGACGACAGAACTACGGCTGCTCTAGGGAGAGGGGGGGATCAAAAACAAGGGCCCGGCAGTGACCGTTCACAAGTTGACCCAAAGGCTTGGTTGGTTGCACAACAGCACGGCTTGCTTGGAAAACCAACCTTCTGGCGTGATCGGAGACGACACATGCAGAGCCTTTCAAACCCGTCACACGTATTTGACGTGATCACGTCTAATATCATTAGATACCCCCCCCTGCCGCCCAGAATGAGCAGCTAATCGGATCTTTAGTATGGGTGGCAGGTAGTGCGAACAGGGAGTAAAGCTGGGCAGGACTGGACTGGGCTAGAGTGGACTGGACGGAACTGACAGGGCTGGATGCAGAATGTCAGAGCCTGTCATAGTGTCATAGTAACCGTGCTACCTGGCTTGCGTGGAAAGGTCAGTTTGGGCAGGATGTGCCAATAGCTAATGAGAAGTGTCTTGGCCTCATACTCATGCTGTTGCCGGGTGCTGATGTGGGAAGCTTCAATACCACCAGCTGAGGAAGGGCCCTGGCCTGCCAGGACTCTTTCATCGGATGCCTCAGTAAGCGTAGCAAGCTTGGTTTCTGCTCATCATGGTTAATGTCATTGGGTGACAGGCTGTATAAACAGAAGTTTGAGGAAGAAGTGTGCAGATGGGGGCTGGATGCAAGGTATGCTCCCCTAGGCTTGCCTGAGGCTTGGCTCAGCACGGTTTGAGATCTCTGGCAGACAAACCACCACAATCATCGCACACAAACCGTTATTTGTGTGGCACTTGATTGTTGGACAGTATTTACAGGATCAGGGAGACTATCGGTACTGGCTACCAAAAATAACTCCGTAATCACAACAACAGGGTGGCACCAGAGGGGCCTACCCAACTACTGGTATAGTATCAGCTAAAGGAGAAAGAGATGGGTGCTGCAGCAGCCGGTGGAGCATAAGCACTGGTGTCTCAGCTTGACTAATTCCAAACTTGTACCCATTACCCCCGGGGTTGGATGCATGGAGAAAGACAAGGACTCCCACACTAATCCACGCAAGTTCAGCCAACAATGTCTACAGTATTTGAGAAGGGTGGTGCCATATAGCAGTTCTCGCAGCAGGTCTTGACAATCTTAACATGCTGGCAGGGAGAGAAAGAGCCAGCTGCAGCAGAGCCAAAACTCCACGACCGGAAGGGTAGCACCTGAAAGGCTACTGAGTCAGTTTCAGTTTGAACTGCCAAACAGCTGTATGATAGGCTACCGATGGGACCGAAAACTAGGATCAACGGGCCATGCACTGGCTGGCAAACCCAGCACACTGCGCACATCACAACCACTACAGTGCTCAATGCAAGATGTAAATCAAATATCCGTAAGTGCATCCCGAGGAGGATCAATGCCAGGGCTCAAACCCCTGACATAGCAGTGATCCTCTTGTCAAACTACACAAACACTTGCTAGTAAGGCATGGGAGGGAAAAGACCAGGGGAGAAAAGAGTGTCTACATGCAAGGAACAGCGCTACCACCTGGGCCCCTCGAGGCCCCCTGCAACCCTTTTGGAACGCAAACCGTCCCCCAGGAGTCACCTGCCAGCCCAAACGCGACCACCCCCCCGCCGTGCACTGCAATCTCAACGAACTGCTTGTTGCACTGGTCAGCCAAGGTAGTACCTGGTCTCACAGCTTGTCCTCCTCCTTCACATCGGCACCATCAGTGGTGTCCTGGCCCTGGCGCAGCTCGTTGGTAACAAAGCTCTTGGCAGGGAACGTCTGGAGAGGGTCGGGCTTGAGCTCAGGCGCGGTGCAGGTGACGAAGTTGACGATGATAGTCTTGAGGGTGACGCGGGCTTCCCACAAGGGCAGCACGGTGCCTGCGACCAGGTACCAGTTCGTCTGTGAAACCTTGTGTTTCACAGAAGGAGTCAGAGAGGGGGGATATGAGCAGATTTGTAAGGCATCGATGACCTGCGCCGAGTCATGCAACCCAGCCGCCACTCCGGCACATTTGCAAGGCAGCGGGAATGTGCCTGACCGCCGACCCAGGGTGGCCATGTCAAATCCCTGGTGGCCATGGAGGACTAAAGCTGGCCTGCAGCTGTGTGGTGATGCCCTGTATGGTCACTGCTGCTCACCATCACCTGTCCCAGCCTCGCACAGGCCTACCTACTACCTTGTCAATAAAAGATAGAAGATAGGAAGGGATGACTCACCAATGACGGTGGCAATGAAGCCCCAAATAATGGAGATCACCACCCAGAATGTAAAGTAGCCCTTGCTGAACACGCCGGCGGGCAGCGCCAGCAGGGGCCAGATGACGACCAGCAACAGGGACAGGCCCCAGCCCACCCACAGCATGACTTTGTACGCGTGGTCCATGGCTGCAGCGGAGTTTTCGCCTGTAGCAGTGGACACAACCGGGGCAGTAGGCAGGTAAGGCCAGCCCTCAAACCCACAGCCTGAGCGGTGCCGTGCGTGCATGGGTGCAGGCTGTGGGTCGGGGGGTCTCCCTGATACCTCAGCCAGCGGGCTAATGGGCAGACCTCGCCACATGCTCAAGATGCTGTCTGTGCAGTGCAAGGCGGACATACCTGGCCATGGGCCATGGACGGATGCATGCTTTGTAATGTTTTCATCTATCTACTGGGAAAACACGTGTCGGCACAAGAGGCTTAGCAAGGCGGCAGCACCCAGCAAGTAGGCTGCACCGCAATGGAGGCTGCCACTGGAGGGTGTGTGGTAAGGCCGCGCACTGTTACACGCACCTGACTCAGCCAGCTTGGTGCTGTTGTCCTCCTCAACCATGGGAATCTCCCGGGTGGTCTGCCAGTCATACTCCTACACACATGCATACTATTCCCCAGTAACAGTGCTGCCCGCGTGCTACCTCTTTGGCGCCCAAGCAGATAGCAGTTCGGTACAGATGTGCTTGGTCATTGTAACATGGCATATCAACAGCAGCACCAGGTACCGTGAATCCCCATTGCTGGCCAAAGACAGATCAGACCACTGCCTGACCAAGATGCTCATGACTAAGCCCGGCGGTTGTGGCCGACCGCTTAGGCTGCCCAATTCTACTCGTTCGTGCACTTCACACCTGCGGCTTCCACCAGGAGATGGCGCCACAGATGATGGCCGACATGCAGATGGACACCAGGTTGCCGGCAAGCATGGGGTAGTCGCCGCCCAGGTTGTCCTTGGTGATCTGCACAGGGACAAAGCGGTGGTCGAGCTTGCATGGGCGATACAGCTTTGACCGGTGCCAGGTGCTCCAGATGCTCGATTTGGCAAGCAGGGTAGGGCAGGTCTGTGTTGCGACATGCCTCCTGCGGTCCGGAAGCCCGTTGCCACTCTGCACCAGCCTTGCTGTAACACCAACAAACCCACCCTTGACAGGTCCCGGCCCAGCTGCCGCACATGGCACATGTGTCAGCGGTGTGTCACAGTGCCAACAAGCCCTACCTTGCCGTAGTAGCCCTGGCAGGTGACCAGCCAGGTCATGATGCCCAACAGGAAGCCGGAGATGGCACCCGTGATGGCGCCGGTGGCACTGGCCTTGGACCAGGTCAGGGCCTGTAGCACAGACAGACAAGCTTGACCGAGGTTCCGTGGTGTTGGTTACCGCTGCTGATGATGCGCACTACAATTTACTCCAAAGCAGAAGCACTCCCTAACTGATCGCCCGGGTTAGGTGGGTGTATATGCTATGTGCCGCCAGCAGCGAGCGCATCGTAGGAGACAAGGGCCAACCACCGGTGTGTGCACCAGCAGCGGCTGCCAGCAAGTCGGCTAGCAGGGCACCGCCTCACTCACCATATAAATTGGGGCCACGGCACCACCGACGACCACACCCATGAACAGGTACACTGCAGGGGAGCAACGGAACGGAGTGTGCAGCGGCTGAGCGACGACCTATGCCATACTTGGGAGACAGGGTCTCATGTCGACAGCGATTTTGGAATGCTGCCAGCAAGCCAGCCAGCCTGGCATCTGTCCGTGCGCAGGGCAAGGAAAAGTGTATAACAGAAGCACGCCCATAGGAAATGTGGGAGCTACCCAGGGCTGAACTCACCCCATCCTAGGGACAGGCCAATTTTGAAGAGGATGATGGCCAGGCAGCCCATAAACAGACCAAAGCCCACGATGACAAACCGGCTGACGCGGATGATCTGCTCGCCGGTTGCCTTAGGGTTGATGTAGCCCCTGCGCCAGAGCATTCAAGAGTGACGCGTCATATTGGAAAAGCAGCAATTCTGGTAGCATTGCACGGCAGCAGGCGTGCAGCCAAGCAGTCAAGCGTCCCCAGCTACTAGTGTGCAAGGGTGACTGGGTTGCGGCACGTGCTCTGGCGGGTCAGAGTAGCAAGCATTCAGGGAAGCCCACAAGCACGCACCTGTAGATATCGTAGGAGAACAGGGAGGAGACGGCAATGAGCTCGGCAGAACCGGTCGAGGTCACCGCCATGAACAACATGATGGTCAGCCAGATGGCACCAGACTGCACACAAAGGGCAACAGACGGGCCCACTTGAGGAGTGCAAGTCCCATGGGTGTGTCCTTGCTGACCCCTGGAAACCCCTGTCTGTTTGTGCCGGCACTGGCGGCCCTGGGCCGGTCACGCCGCCACGATGCAGTTGCTGACCCCTGGAAACCCCTGCCCTGCCTGTTCACAGGACTCCTGTGTCCTGCCCTCCTGCAGGCCTGCCCCTACCTGCAAAGCTGACTGCGCCTACCTAATGCCCGCCCGCATGCGGTGAAGGCCCACCACGAGGATGTCAGGAACATCACAACATGCACAGCACAGCACAGCACGTACAACAGCAGCAGCGATAAACAAATGCTGCACACCTTGCCCATGAGGAAGTAGGCGACTGCGGCAGGCACCAGGCCGTCGCCAGCCTCTTCGGGGGTGACGGGCAGGTCCAGGGCGTTGGAGGCCAGGCCCAGGCTGGTGGCCAGGGTGAAGGGGATGCAGAACCACATGAGGCCCCCCAGGATGTAGCCCTTGTAGGAGGCGGAGGGGGTGGAGGCGATGGCACCCATCCAGTACGACTGGTCGACTGCAGCCACAAGGGGGGCCCGGCGGGGCGGTGGGGCCGGTCAGTTTAGGTGTGGTGTGCACTTAGTTGAAGGCCGCCCATACAGGGGGTTGGTGACACGGAGCTGCCCATTGGGCCCTTCAGTGCCTAGGAGAAAATGCACTACGCTGCTGCTTGGTGTCTGGCAGCACTTTCGTGGGAGGGTTGCGGGCAAGCCACGCACGGCAGGTTCCGGCTCACCGAAGACGGTGCCAAAGTTGCCGATGATGTTGATGACGCCGAAGATGAGGCCGCCCCGGGAGAACATGGTCAGGTAGGAGCCCTCCTTGTTGCCGTCAACTGGCTTGGAGCCTGGGATGCCGGAGGCCATCACAGTCAGGTTCTCCCACACCTGCAGCAGGGAGGGTGAGAGCCACTTAGATCCTGACAGGTGCTCCTACTGTCACAGTAAGGTTGTCCCACACCCGCAGTTGGCGGCCCACGGCAGCAGTAAAGGAGCACCAGCACCGGCCAGCCTGCCTGCAGTGTGCCACCCAGCACAGGGAGCTGCACAGAGGAGGAAGCTGCCAGCAGCTTGCATTAAGCCAAGCAACTTGCTGTCAGCCAGGAGGCAGCGCAGCCGCCCATGAACTGACCAGTTCGACCTAGTGCAGCTGCCCCATCCGCGGAATCCCAACGTGTACCAGTGTGAGGTCCATGGGGTGGACGAGACCGTCGCAGTCACAGCCTACCTTTGCAGGCGAGCCTAGCTCGGATGACGTGGCGTACACCTTCATGGTGAAGATGCAGAGAGCCACAAAGACCACGACAGTGTGCAGGTAGGTAGACAGGAAGGTAGCCTTCAGCCCCCCGTGCGCGGTGTACTGCATGGCAGCAACAGACCAACCCACTCCTGTTCAGACCCCGGATGCTTGTGTATGATGCAGGCTGGATGCAGCCTGCTGGGGCCGCAGGTAGCAGTCAGCATTGCTGTACGACTTTGGTGGATGTAATGACCACAGGATGGCCTTTGGTGAGGGAGATGACCAACGGAAGTGTGTGGAAGGACAGATGAGCGGCTGTGTTCGGCCTGGATAAGACATGAACGAAGCGTGGCAGGGGGGAAAGCCTACCATGATCACGCCCACAGGGATGAGGAAGGCAGCAGCTGCAAACAAGGTAAGGGATGTAGCACGTCAAGTTGAGAGTGAGGTACAGTTGTCTGCCGTAGCACCACGCGGGCTGGCATGCACTTGTCAGCATGGAAAGCTGGGTTTGGGGAGTTGCAATACGCCTGGTGCATAGAAGCAGTCAGGTTTGGGCACCAAGGATGCCATGCGCCTTGCGAGCTCACCATACAGGTTCATGCCAGTGAGCGCATTCATGACGGAAGCACCGCCTAGCAGCAACATGGATGTTACAATGACTGCATACAGAATAGCAAACCGAGTCAGGGCAGGCAGCAATGATCACTATCAGCACGCAGTGAGCTAACTGACGCTGTCATCAGCACGCAAAGCAGGGCAGGGCGCACATCTGACTTCACAAATGCAGGGGGCTGGCTGTCTACAATACCGCACTTACTGTTGGTACAAATGGCGAACACTGCAAGAGCACAACACAGTTGTCTAGTGTTAGCTCATGTGACTTTTGGTGAGTTTAGCGTGCATTGGGTCTGGAAGTAAGGAATTGAGTGTGGTAAACACACAGAGCTTTGCTGAAGTACGACTTCGATCGGTGATGCCCTTTATGTTATTAAGGCAGCAACGGCAGCAGCCGAACAGCACTGGGGTGGAAGCAGGCAACTGGGCATTGATAGAACAGCAGATCCGGCCATAACAACCCGCTCTGAAAGACATCTTTATCACAGGATGCACAACGTTGCTAAGTGGATCGCTAAGTGCAAGCCCAATGCGAGGCTTCACCAGTGGTGACTCCCGTTGTACACCGAGCTCACAATACACTCACTTGCCACTGCTGGCACTCACCGAAGAAGACCTTGTGGGCAGTGTCCCCCCAGCGAGCCCGGATGATCTCCAACATGGTGTGGGCATTGGGCGCCTTACGCTTGATCTGCGGGGAGGGAAAGGAGGTATCAAGGGTGGCAATTGCGGTGGTGGGCCTGCGCCCGGGGGGTGCACCGTGTTCCTGGCACGCACTTGCAATGCTGGGAATGTAGAGACCTGCTGGCAGGTGCAGGGAAGCTGTGCAACAGGGGTTCTTGGCACCTCAGCGGCTCTGGAAAGCACATGCATGTGAGGTGGCCCTAGTTACCTGGACGGCAAGGATACCGAAGAGGAGCACTTGGATAGTTGCGCCGGAGGCATACCCTGCACCAAGGTGTACATCGGAAAGCGGCTTCTGCATTGTGAGGGGTTGGTATAAGAGTGGCACGGCTGGCAGGTGTGACTCATTGGCAAGGCAGGCATGAGAAGAACGGGATAACCTACAGGCACCTGCTGCATACAGCAGATATCAGGCCTGGTGCATGGGCTCTCACCAATTAGGGTGCGTACTTACAGAAGGGGCCAGAAACGCCATACTTGTAGGCCACATTGGATGACTGGAGCAGGGTTGCCGCCCAAGTCCACTGGGATACGATGACATTGGCGATAAGGCCAGTCTTGATGGAGCGGCCAGCGGTGTTGAACTGCTCTGATGTCTTGACAGTACCGCCTGTGGCACGCAAGGTACTGTGCTGTCAACTGGGTGGGTAGCCAGCCATGGCCAAGCCGAGGCACCTGGCATTAAGGAGGACTGGCCACTGCAAGCGAGGTGGTGTGCGCCCTTGCATTGACGGGCATCTGCCCTGCGGGAAGGCCAGCACTCACCATACTTGTAGTCGATCCATATCACCAGTGACGTCACCACTGAGAAGAACAACTGCACGGGCAACCATGTCAGTTGTGAGCTGTGCACCACAGCAAAATGAGTGAACCAACCCTAACTGGTACTGTCCAATAGGAGGACCAAGTCACCCTGAGCAGTAATGCAGGCCCCTGGCAGTCGGTGGACAGGCAGCATGGCGTCCCAACGTCAGATGCTGCACCTCCTTCTTGTCCTGCACTCCCAAGTCAAGCTCCAGCGGGCAGATGACGTTGCTAGGCACCAAGCTTTCAAGGCACTACAGGGCAGTGAATATCCTTAAGCACTGACTATACTTTCCAGTGCCTCACCCCGAACGCCACCACAATGCCGTAGCCATAGCCTTGAGGCAGCGCAGGCTGGCCCTCGAAGAAGCTCTCCTGGCAGTCATACTCTGCAACCACACGCCGACATGGACGCAGGTGGGTCGCTAGGTCAAGGTCAGCCTCAACAAGGGCGCACGGCGGCTTGAGAATCGAGGCGCAAGAGGTTGTAATCTACAATGCAACTGCCAGCAAGGAGATCTCAAGCCGTCTGGGCACAATTCCATGACCGACGAGCATAGGCGCGCAGTCGTCGTCTTGCACGAATTGTACGCAATGACGCACCTGTGAGGCCGAAAAGGTTGCAATTCCTGCAGCAAAGAAGCGCAAGTGACCGTCGAGGCTTGTATGAAGGGTCTTTCTGGGTCGCTAACTGATAGGGCAGCCACGACCAGAAGCCTTAGCTCACCCAGGGCAAGGGCAGTCCGCAGGCTCCCCCATCCTTGCCAAATCTCGATCAACTAAGGGCGGAATGCGCAAGTGACGGGTTGAATTGGTGACTTTAAGTGAAAGGGCCAGGCAGCCCATAGGAGGGCGGGAAACAAATTTCTACCCCAGTTTGTGCCCCTGCGCGCCCCAGCCCTCGTACAGCAGGGCCTGTTCAGCCCTCGAAGGCGCCAGGTCATGGGCCCAGCAGAAATCTTATCGAGGCCACATTGAGGGGAAACCCGTAGGAACAGCAAGTTTGGAGGCCAACTTGTCCTCGTAACTGAAGTTAGGGTAGGGCTCCTATTGATGCACTGACGTGAAATCAAGGCATCATCGAAAGGAACATAAGCTGCAAAAGTGGGTTTGATGTCTTCTCAGCTTAGCACAACTACATGCATCTGTGGCGAGGGCAAGGCATGGGTGCTCCTATCTTATTCTTGGTGCATCCATTCGCCTGTATACATACTACCCTGGACATGTCGTGTACCCCGGACAAGTCGAGTTCCCGTCCAGGGTCGCCCACTCGGAGGTACCCACGTGCCAGTGTTGTTGTGCGCAGGCGCCAGTGCTACCCCTGGGGAGAGCACACAAGATGGCGAGCATCAGCAAGGTGCTCGTGGCAAACAGAGGGGAGATATCCTGTCGAATCCAGAAGGCCTGCAAGAAGCTGGGGCTGGATGCGGTGGCAGTCTTCACTGAGCCCGACGCTCTGTCGGGGCATGTGTTGGGAGCCAAAGAGTCTGTTTGCCTGGGAGAGTCACCTAAGGAGTACCTCAACGCACAGAAGCTCATCGACGTGGCCCTAGCAACTGGTGAGGCAACAGGTTGTGGTCAGGCAGAAAGTACGACAGCCAGGCTCGCAAGCTTGATCTCAAGGTACAACCACACCTGTACGCAAGTGCACGAAGGTATTAGGCTACCTCTGCCGTGGAATGCATAACGCTGCAGTTAGCCAGTCAGCTGTCGCTGTTGCTAGTCCTGCAGGCTGCCAGGCTGTTGCCCCTGGCTATGGATTCCTATCGGAGAATACTGACTTTTCAGAGAGCTGTGAGAAGAATGGTCTGGCATTCCTGGGCCCCACAGCAGGTGAAAAGCTAGCTTTCGAGCTAGCCTGGCCCACGCCTACTTTTGCTGGCCAAGCATGCATGGACTGTAGCCTGTGCATGCAATTGCCTGGGTTGTTGCACATGCATCCCCTGTTGCCCACAATGCAGATGCTTGTTGTCCTACTCCGCCATGCACCACTGTTTCCCACAATGCAGTGCTTGCCTTGCTATCCCACCCGTGCATCCGCGCACCATAGCAGCTGCTTCAACCAGCTTAGATGCCTCCCCAGCCCCCCCCCTACGTTCCCTGCTGCAGCCACCATGCGCATGTTTGCCCAGAAGCACACCGCCCGGGCCCTGGCAGAGGAGGCCCAGGTGCCAGTGCTGCCTGGGTCAGACCTGCTAAAGGATGAGGAGGAGGCTGTGGCTCGGGCAGAGCAGATTGGGGTGCCGGTGCTGCTCAAGGCCACGGGTAAGCCACCCCACCTGGCTGCAGCTTGGCTTGCTGTGGGGGCACAGCACACTGCATGCCCACTCACATCAGCGCATGGCCTGGTGAAGCCTGGGGGTTGGAAAGTGCCGCCCACACTAGTAACACCGTTGGACGAATACTTGGCAGCTGGTGGAGTTATACTGTAGCAAGGCTTCAGACCCTGGGGACACTGTGTGCGCCGCACACCCCACCCCTGCAGGTGGCGGCGGCGGCATCGGCATCCACATCTGCCGCAGCATCGAGGAGGTGCGCTCCAACTTCCAGTCGGCCGCCCGGCAGGGCCAGGCGGCCTTTGGAGACGCGGGCGTCTTCGTGGAGAAGTATGTGCAGGTGCGTCAGCAGCTGAGTCACCTGCCGGACTGCCTACACATGCCTGTGCAGGACCTGTATGTACCTCACCTGACAGGGTTGCATCCCTCGGTTGCACCAGGTGCTCATCATCGAATGCCCATCTTTGTTTTGCTACCACCTCGGTCGCCATCAAACTATCCAGCAAGCCAGGCGTTACTTGTGCCAGGATGCTCCCCTAGCCAGTGCCTACCTCCCTGCCCTCGGCTTCCTGCAGCATGCAAGGCACATCGAGGTCCAGATCTTTGGGGACGGCGAGGGCACGATCGTGGCCTTCCCGGAGCGGGAGTGCTCCATACAGCGGCGGCACCAAAAGATTTTGGAGGAGACCCCATCCCCGTTTGTGGGTCCCGAGCTGCGCTCAAAGCTGCAGGCGGCGGCCGTGAGGCTGGGCAAGCTGGCCAAGTACAGGTGGGTGGCTGGGGGGCTTATTAGCCTTGCAGTGCACCTGTGTTGTTGTTGTTGTTGTTGTTGTTGTTGTTTCTGGCTGGGTCTTGGTTAAAGGCGGGATGCCGGCAGGGCGGGCCTCTGCTGCTGCGGGGGAGAGAGGGACGAGGTGGGCCGGGGAGACGAAGATGAAGGCCGGTAGGAAGGGGGAAATGGAAGAGGTATGCAAAAGGGAACTTGGGAGCCACTTGCTGTGGCTCCTGGTCTTTTGTCAAGATCCTATCTGGGAAGGAAAGTGTGAACTGCTTGGGAACGTGACATAATGCGTGCAAGTTCGCCCTGCATTCAGACTCCTGCGCTGCCCTGTGGCAGGTCTGCTGGCACCGTGGAGTTCATTGTGGATGATGACACGGGGGAGTTTTACTTCCTGGAGGTCAACACCCGCCTGCAGGTTGGTTGTGCAGCTGGCTGGTCACTGCAGACCACAGGTGTCGGTGTAGTCTTGCTGCATCGGCTCAGCCTCCAGACCCTCCATGAAGTTGGTTTCAGTGCAGCTGCCCCCCGCCTGGTACCGCGCATGCACAACCGAGGTGGCACGTGCAGCACATGTTGGGCTGATCTTCTGCATGCCCTACCCTCAAGCGCCCCTTCCCAAGGGCTACCTGGTGCTTGCAGGTGGAGCACGGCATCACTGAGATGGTGAGCGGCGTGGACTTGGTGGCCTGGCAGCTGGAGCTGCAAGGTGGGTGACTGGCCAACCACCAAGTCCCTCCGCCACTCAGTTATGCCTACAGTATGTAGGGAGGGAGGGAGGGAGGGTGCCAGTGCCCCTGACACTAGGGCCCTGCCTTGAGCAGGGAGCCGCCGGAGAGCTTGGGGTATGAGTAGCCACCCTTTTCCTTTCCCCGCGAAGAGTCTGAACGAACCTGCGTGGGCAAGGAGGTGCTGTCAGGCACCTTTCCACAGACCACGACGAGGCTTGCTGCTCGGCAGGCAGCCAGGCACCACGAGCCATCTCCCTGTGCAAGTCCCTGTCTGCTTTGTTTGCCCTTTTTCATGGGCTCATCTATTACATTTTTATAGCTTTTCATCACCTGTGTGTATTTGTGATGTTGCAGGTGCCCCGAGCCAGGGCAACCTGCCGGCTGACCTGGCATCATTTCAGCCCACCATCACGGGGCACGCCATCGAGGTGCGCATCTGCGCCGAGGACCCCGCCCACAACTACCGCCCATGCACAGGTGAGGGCTTGCAAGGTATTTGAGTGTGAAATATGTTGAGGTTCATGTGCGCTCCCCATGTACTGACCCCAACTTCCGACGCCATGGGTGGGTCTGACACTTGGTCCACACCTGGCCTTTCTAGGGTTGGCATGTGGCCGGGCCTGCTTCCAGTGCTGCACCCAGTTTCACTGCACCTTGCATGGCCAAGCACGGCATTGCCATGCCCTCAAGCTGAGCTAGCCACTGCCAAGTGCACCATACCAGGCAGCAACAAGTGGCACACGCAGATTCCCACAAAGCAGGCCGCTCAACGCCGTGCACTGACGTGGCCCGCACCATGCGAACCTCCCACACACCTGCAGGCGTGCTGGGAGAGGTATCCTTCCCAGAAGGCATCCGTGTGGATTCCTGGGTGGAGACGGGCGTGGAGGTGTCAGCCTACTACGACTCGCTGCTGGGCAAGCTCATGGTGTATGGGGGCGACAGGGAGGAGGCCATCGCCAACCTGCAGGCAGCACTGGAGGCCACCAAGGTAGGTATGCCTGGGCGGCAGAGAGGCTCTGCCGCGCAGGTGTGTGCGGGGTTCCTGGCAGGCGCAGTCCAGCCATGAGGCTGGCGTTGTGTGTGTATGTGTGTGTGGGGGGGGGGGGCACTGGGAGTTGGAACACCACCTGGCAGGCTCTGGGCGGACATGGCAGACACCCAGCGGACGCCCCGCCGTCTTACGCTGCTGCCATGCCCCACCCTTTCCTGCCCAAGGGAGTGGTGCCGGGGTTCCGGCCCCAGCCCCCTACCAACACCACACACAAGACCCGGTCTGCCTACCGTCTCCCACCGCTCCTCTCCCACTGCCCCTCCCCTGTGCCGCTGAAGGGCGTGACCACCAACCTGCTTGTGGACCCTGTCTCTGCCCCGTAAAGACCAAGGGGTGTCCACCAACCTGATCCTCTCAAACCGCTCCTCCTTTCCCCCCCCCCTGTGTGCAGCTGAAGGGCGTGACCACCAACCTGGAGTACCTGCGCGTCATCGCCGCCTCGCCCGCCTTTGCCGCGGGCGCCACCACCACCAAGTTTGTGGAGGGGGTGGACTTTGCGCCCAGCGCGGTGGAGGTGGTGGAGCCGGGGCTGCTGACCACGGTGCAGGACTACCC
>BBXU01002616.1:0-16231 GCA_001598975.1 Parachlorella kessleri
GGATGGGTCTGGTGTTGGTGCAGCCGGTGCAGCCGGGCCTGGTGTGGTGCCAGGGGGGAGGGCAGCACTGCAGGGGTCTGCCTTGCCACTCGCGTCGGACAGGGGGTTGGTGGAGGGGATACCCCCCGGCAGCACTTCTCTCCTAGTGGGAGCCCCTTTTGGGGTCTCTGCTGCTTGCAGCTGCATAAGCTGCACCGCCACCGTCGTGCTCGGGCTTGTGCTGCTTGCAAGCTGCACCGCCAGCCAGTGCGCGAGGCTGCCGGCTGACCTGGCTCTTCACACCAGGGCACCCCGCTGCCCCTCGTTGCAAGCACTTCCTTTGTCCTGTGCAGGCGGCGTGGGCATCGGCGGCTGCTACATGTGCATCTACCCCATGGCCTCCCCCGGCGGCTACCAGCTGGTGGGGCGCACGCTGCCCATCTGGAACTCCTACGGCCGCACCGCCCCCTTCGCGCCCACCAAGCCCTGGCTGCTGCGCAACTTTGACCAGGTGGGGGGAAGGGAGCCTGGGAGGCAGGCTTTGCTTTCCAAGGGAGTGGGTTTGAGGGGTGTGGGACTATTGCTGGTTTTCCACGGGAGCGTTATGTTCGACAGCTGCTGCGCGCTTTGCCCTGCCCTGCCTGCCGGTCTGACTTGTGCTAGGTGCTTGGCTACCAGCCTGCCTGGCCGTCTGGCTGCCCCCCTGACTCTCACACCTGCTGCCACACTTTCCAGGTGCGGTTCTATGAGGTGAGCGAGGAGGAGCTGGAGCGGCTGCGCACCGACTTCAAGAACGGGCGGCTGCAGGTGGACATTGAGGAGGCGGGCTTCAGCATGCACGAGTACAACCAGGTAGGACGGCCGGGCTGACTCCGGTGTGTGGATGGGTGCGTGAGGTGGGGGTGGGGGTGGGGGTGGGGGCGGGCATTGTATTGACCGGGTAGGAGGGCTGACTCCGGGTGGGCTGCGGGGTGGTGGGGAGGGTGTGATACTAATGGGTAGGAGGGGGCCATGCTGTCCAGCATCAGGTCCTTGATAGCTCGCTGGCTTTGGGTCACTGGGCTGGTCTGGTCCCACCTGGTCTCCTGCCTCAGCACCTCTCGTGCCAGACGAGCGCGCCCTGAGGTTAAGTCATCTAACATAGGCGTGTTACCCACCCCTGGTATGAGCCAAGCCGTCATGCTGTAGCCTTAGGTGGTGGCACCTAGCATAGCCATTCTGGCTTGGTGTGGCTCCTAGCCTTCTCTACCACCTGTACTGCCTGGGAGGGGGGAGACCGACGTGCTTGCGCAGCCTGCTTGCTGGATATGCGGGTCCTCCGAGAAGCCGAACATGGGTTGGTTTGCCAGCCCACTTGCATCCCTGAAACAGGCCACTCAACTTCTCTCGCTCTCTGTTGGCATTGTTTGCAGTTCCTGACCTCAGTGGCTGATGAGTATGAGGCTATGCGCGCGCGGCAGCGCACAGCCATGGCGGAGCAGAATGCCATCGACGCTGCGCAGCTGGCCAGGATAGCCAGCAGCAAGACTGAGATCAGCGAGGCAAGTGCTGCCGAGCCCACCTCCCGTTAAGGCTTGTCCCAATTTATATGCATATGTACTCAGATGCAGCTTTGCTGCCTGTCTGTGACAGATAGACCTTCCGCTCTGCATTGCCAGCAGTCATTGCCTGCGGCCTTTGCTATCAACCTGCCAGTGTATCGTTGGGGACATGTACTTGTGCCCTTACCACGGAAGCGCCCTTTGGACTTTGCCGGCCTGCTGATCTGGCTTGCCTGCTCGACACATGACACCTAATCAACTAATCACTCCCGGTCTCTGACTGTGCAGGTGACCACTGCCAGCGGCTCTGATGGCGATGACCTGGACAGCTACGGCAGCGACGTGGAGGGCCATGTGGAGCGTGTTGCGGCCGGGGTGACCGGCACGGTGTGGGAGATCAAGGCTAAAGTGGGGCAGGAGGTGAAGGCGGGAGAGACCCTGGTGAGCGGGCAGCGGCTAGCCAGAAGCTCGCTTGGCTGAACCTTTGCCCACTCTGCTGGATTGAACGGTGCCCAGTCCTCTCCACGGATGCTTTGGGATGAAGAGGTCTGTGTGCTCCCACCGGCTTGCTCATTTGCACCCTGGCGAGAGATTTGGGCGGACCCTGCCATAGCAGCCCTCCTTGCCCTTCACACACGCGATATGCCTGCTGTGGGCTTGGCATACTACCTGCCCTCAGCTGGCCATCATTAGTGCCTTTGTGGGATATGTCCCATGATAGGCCGGCTGGCCTGTTTGGCTGGGCAGCGGGCACATGATTGTCAGCATGTTTGCAAACAATGCTGCAGGTGGTGCTGGAGGCTATGAAGATGGAGTATGCTGTGGCCTCCCCCGTCAACGGCATCGTGCGCCACATCCGCATCGCCCAGAGTGACATGGTGCAGCAGGGCGTGCCGCTGTGCCTGGTGGAACCCACACGCGCCTGAAGAAGCGTCGTTGGTAAGGCACCAAGTTGCCTTATGTGGGGGCCTGCTGGGGTGCGGAGAAGCGCTGGTTGTTGAGTGGCGCTGAAGCGTTTGAGATCGAGGCAAGTCTTGGAAACCTTAGGCTAGCCAGATCTTGGTGTGGAATGGATGAGTAGTTGCGTAACTTACGCCTCTGGGGGCAGGGGCAAGGGCGACTGCAGGCCTGCGGCTGATTGAAACGTGATGAGCTTCTTCTGCAGGCCAGGAGTCTCTAATAGCCAGCTGTGACTTCATAGCATTTTTTTCTCCATTGGAGGCTGAAGTTTGGAGGCCCTTCTGCTGAAGCCTGCACCAGCATATTGTGCTGCTTTTCCCCCTGCTTGTGAGACCTATGGTGTCCTCAGTGTTTAAGAGACTGCTATCGCTGCTTAACCTAGTGCTAGCTGGGACTATTTTCCCTGTTTGTCCACTGTTGCCACGGATGATGCCTGCTTACTGATCATTTCATTGGTGGCGCTGGTCGATGGCAGATGCGAACGGCCTCGCTGAGCTTGTACCTACTTGCTGTCCCGGTCCCTCATCTCATTGTTTTTCCAAAATGGCTCTTGCCGCCTACTAGGCAGCATAGCATGCTGCCTACATGCTGCCTATCAGATGTTGCTTGTAACACACCTCATACGCTGTTCCCCTCCAGGGGCAAGGGCCTTACAAAATGTGATGGCACATGGCAGGGATTGCAGGGGCAGTTAAGATGCAGGAAGGGGTCAGACAGGAGTGGCGGGTGTCACCTGCGCCACTAAGCAGGCATGACATTCGCAGGGTGCACACGAGGGTTGTCTGAGATGCGCTGAGGTAGGGCACTTGGAAAGTTGCCTGGCTGGGCCAACACCGTTTAGGGAAACTGCGTCAGCAGAGGGGCAACCCTTCAGCTGGGGCAGGAGGGGGGCACCCCCTGGTGATCAGGCGCGCTGATCACGACCCCAGGCATGACCCCAGCTGGGCCTGGCCAGGTTGAACCATGCATTGACCAATTACTTGCGGTTATCTATTTATATAAACAGTTGAACAAACACTGAAGATATGACTGGAAGGACCTTGCAACTTGCAGTATGCGGCCTGCACCTGACCGGCTTGCCCTTAAACTGGCAATTGACAGACCTGGGAGCGACACTGACGAAGGCATGCAAAAGTGCTGCAGAGTATAGGTATGCTTGTAAGCAACGGACCTGTAGGCAGCGCTTGTTGGTGAGGCATCCAAAACCCGTGATATCTGGAGGAGCCTGTCACTGCAGACTGTACGCTTTCACAGATGCCTCCGGCAAGACGAAGCCAGGCATGATATACGTAACAGACGGAACTGGAGCTGCAATCGACCTGGAAGTGTGGGCTTTGCCCATCGACAAAGTGGGGGACTTCCTGCTGCAGGCAAGCTGCTGCTTTGGCCACTCTCTGCACCTTACGCATATTGGTGGTGGGCAGCAGCAGTACACCTCACTCCATAACTTGAACATTGGTCGTTGCTCTCTGCAGATTCCAGGCCCGCTGGGCCTTGGCACAGTAAAGTTAGAAGACGGGACCAGCGTGAAGGGGTTCATTTGTGAGGGGTGGGTTGCCCAGCCGCAGCCCCCTGGGCTGACAGTGAAGGATATCACACACCTTGGGGGCTGGCGAAAACACCTAGCAGCCCAGCAGCATGAGCAGCCTTGATGTTCTGCATGGCGGGGGCAGTGGGAGTGGGGGTTTACAGAGAGCGTACCGTTGTCTGTTGCTGATAGGACTGTTGTATCTCTTCTGGCTGAAGGGTTGCCTGCAAGTGCCACCGCAGCCGTGCTGCGAGCATGCCTGTAGTGCGGGTGGCAGGTGAACATGATGGACCTCACAGCAAACAGGGAGGACTGTGCGGCATATGCTTGCTGGGGTGGTGACAAGTTATGCAATTCAGCCATGAACTGCCAGGATGGCTGCAGTAGCGGTGAGCATTGCCCAAGACCGTAAGCCAGTTGACTCCTCTGGCAAGTAAGCTGGTGCCCATAATTGCTAGCAGAGGTTGAAATTTACCTTGGTGCCCCAGTAGTGCAGTATGCTCTATTACATACTGAACTATAACCACTTACAGCTCGGCCTGCGTTGTTCAACTGGGAAATATGGCTACCGATGCCATCCATGTTACATAACTTTATAACTTAACATGTAAGGATTGATAGTCTGGCATAATTCAACTGCAGTTCACAGTTCTCAGACGACCTAGGGACAGAGCAGTCTCCAGTATATCAAGACCCAATGCGTAGCTCCCTGAAAAGGTGGCTCAGTACAAAGCACAGGTAGTCAGCATTGCAGCACGGCACCCCCAGCAGCATCAGATGCCGCACCCGACAGCGCAACCCTTGCCACTCTCTGCCTGCTCGCGCATGGCTGCCAAGGCCTCCCGGGTGGACAGACCTCCCTTAGCAGCGGCAGCAGCAGTGCCCGAGGGCATCCTATACGGCACCACGCCGTGCCCCGCGGGGCCTGCCGCCAGCCCAGTGGCCCTGCCATAGGCCGCTGCCAGCGCTGCCACGTAAGCGTCGGTCCATGCGGGGCCCAGCAGGGTGATGCCAAAGGGCAGCACGGGGCAGGGGTTGCCGGTGGCAGCCAGGTGGTCCCGGCGCCGTGCCTGCTGTGGGTCTACACCTTGCCCAGCCGAGGCTTCACTCTCACCATCACCTGCACCTGCCGTGATCGTGTCGTCGGGGGTAGCAGCCACGCGCGCCCCACGGCACCATGGAGGGGCAGCACAGCAACGCACAGCACGGCACGCCCTCAACACCCGGCAAGCACCGACTGCTGGCCTCCTCATAGTGGGCTTGGTGGTGTAGCTACTGCTGCTGTCAGGGGGCCCACCTGGGACGCGCAGCAGGCCGCTGTAGACGGACACGCCGCACATGTCCAGTAGGTTGACAAAGTTGGTGAACCGGCCCAGGTTGGCGTTCTTGGGAGGCAGCGCGCTCAGCATGGCTGACAGGGACGGGTCGTCCTCCTCAGCCTGCATAGCACGGGGCGCTGGCGCCGGAGTAGGCCAACAACACTGCAGAACCTCTCCAACCAAACCACGAAGGCAAAGCTGTGAGAGTCAAGTCTAGATTGCCTGAGGCCACGAGGGGCTGTGCTGCGTTGCAAAGCCAAGGAGTGCACCAGCAACCTTGTCTTTTTCACTTTTTGTTCAAAGGGGGGGTGGGGGATGGAGGGCCTGGGCACGATGCAAGTCCACACCTAGCGCTCTCAGCGGGCGCGCCTACCTGTACTTCTTGCACTGTGTAGTTGTAAGCAGCCGTGGGCACCACCAGTACATCAAACTTGGCAAGCTCCACCCGTGCCGCAGCCTGCAAAGGATGTCTTCCACCCACATGCTGTCGGACCGGCAGCCAAGGCATGCATGCCTCCCACCAGGCACTGCAAGCTGGGCCGCTGCACATGTGGCTGCCCAGGTCAGCCACTCTCAGCGCACGTTTGTCTGTAGCCCGGAGTGCAAGGCTGTTGACTCCCAGCGGCCACAGGTTGAGGAGCGCATGCCCCTCCCCAACCTTTGTACATAAGTCCCCCTGCAACCCGGCCCAGGCTAGAAGCGAAGCTGGCCTGTTCCTTGGTGCAAAGGGGCGCTCCAGTATCAGGCAGAGCTGGGGGGACACCTCTCATCTATACCTTGAGTTCTGATAACCGCTGCAGGCCGGCAAACACATCCGCAGCGCTGAAGCGGGAGGTGCGGCTGATGATGGCACGGATGACCTTGAGCAGGCGCTCATCGGGCAGGATGTCAACAGTGCTGCCTGGCGGGGGTGCGCCGCTGCCTTCCAGGAACGCACGGATGCCTGCTATCAGCGGGGGAGAGGGGCGGTGGAAGTGCAGTAACCACTGTCAAATCGATATGTGCTGCAAAGACGGTATGGGGGTGGGTTGGCAGAGGCCCGACGCTCTTGTCCACCATCATACACGCAACCTCGGGCAGCTGCAAGTACTGCTGCACCAGTAGGTTCTCACAGCCCTAGAACATGAAGTGATACTCAAGCCCTACTTTTGTGGCCTCCCACTGCTCTCACTCTAAGCATTGAAGCCACCCTGCTACCGCTGCTTCAGCCCCCCGCGCTGCCCCACCTCCCCACCTCCTGCCCACCTGCGTAGCGCTCGGCCACAAATGGGGCGCCATACAAGAGGGCGGCGGCCTCCGCAAAGGGTGCAAAGTCAATGTCCACCTGCTGGCCCCCAAGCGCCTGCAGCCGCTCCGCTGCCGCCGCCATCTGCTGCTCCATGGCTGCAGGCCAAGCAAGGAAGGCTTTGGGTTCTTCCTTCAAACAGGCACCAACGTGACGACGCCACAATGCGCTAAGCTTGAAAAGTTAGTGCACTGGACGGCTTGGGGCGGGAGCAAGGGGAAAGAAGAAGGGCAAGCCTGGAACGGGAAAGACGAAGGGCAAGCCTGGAACGGGAAAGACGAAGGGCAAGCCTGGAACGGGAAAGACGAAGGGCAAGCCTGGAACGGCTCACTGGGGCGCACCCTAATGCAGTCTAACCAAGCTTTGTGACAAGCACTACCAGCTCTCTCGCCCACTCAGTCACCTGTGCGCATGGGCTCCCCGCCAGGCCCCGAGAAGTCCAGGAACTCCGGCTGCGGCAGCGCAAACCGGAAGGGGGACCCAGGGCTGTACTGCCGGTGCAGCAGCTGCGCGTTGCGTGGCCGGTATGTGGGGTCTGCACGCCCACCGCGCAGAAGCAAGCTTCAATATGACAGGGACAGACCCAGAGCGAGAAGGCGTCAGGACATCCGAATAGCTACACAGATAGCTCAGCATAGAAGCGGGCATGGTAAGCCGTGCTGAGGTGTAAGGCAGTGCAGCAACAGCCATGAGCAGGCCTCCGCCGCTGGCCTGCCACTCGTACCTGCAATGTTGTCGTTCTCCATGATGGTAGCCACTGTGTGTCCGTCCTCTGCCGTCAGCGCAAAGACGGACACGCAGTCCAGGAGGTAGCAGGCCGGCACCACGCCGCGAGTGCTGAAGCGCCCCACTGACGGCTTGATGCCGACAATGCCATTGAGGCCAGCCGGTACCCGCCCTGGCAAAGAGGTTGGGCAAGAGACGACAACCAAGGCTTCTCTTCGCATTGGCCTCAATGTGGCCAATCTTACATGCTTTGGGAACTGAGTCACCGCCTTCACAGGCAAGGACTTGGGCAGCTACTCCTTGTGTATGTGCGAGCCAGGATTTGCACGTACCTCTCCCAACCTCTGGCCGCAGTGTCACAGCCGCTCACCTGAGCCGGCGGTGTCGGTGCCCAGCGCAAAGCTGACCATCCCCTCAGCCACCGCCACGGCGCTGCCGCAGGAGGAGCCCCCAGGCACAAACCTGCAGCGTAGAACACCAGGTATACACCATGCCTATGGAGCAGTATGAACTCATGGTGAGGATAAAGTGGCTATGGTGCGTACTCGAGGCCACTCTATGAGAGGTGGAAGGCTTGACTCAGCGGCCAGCAAGGTTCATGGGCTGGGGCTAGCCTGGCGGCATCGCCCCTTTTGCCATACTTTGCTGCTTGGTTGCGACGCATCTACAGCAGATGCTACTGCTGTGGGAAGCGTGAAGATTGATTGGTCGCCCCTTTGCACTGCATGGCCAAGGGGTCCCTGGGGGGCACCTGTCGTCAAACGCGTTGGCTGGCACTCCATAGGGCGTTCGGGTGCCCACCAGCCCGCAGGCAAACTGGTCCAAATTGGTCTTCCCCATAAAGACACCGCCTGCGTGGAGAACAGTTTTTTTGTTCTTCTGCTCGTTGCTATGCTCGATGCCGGGGTGCCACATACGCATTTCCTGGGCCAGTGGCAAGGGCTGGCGTGGCAGGTATGGGCAGGTAAATGGCGGCGGGCCTGCTCTCAAAATCGGTACCCGGGGTTCTGGGGCAGCAGACTAGCCAAATCACATGACACGGCAGTAGTGTGGGGTGCAGGCAGGCAGGCAAATGACAAACCTGCATCGAGCAGGGCTTGTACAACAGGGGCGTGTGCCTCTGGGGTGTAAGCAAAGTCTGGGCAGGCGCATGTGGTGGGGAAGCCGGCCACATCAATGTTGTCCTTGACTGCAAAGGGGATACCCCAGAGTTGCCCCCGCTCCCCCACCTGCAGACTCTCCAGCTCACTGCAAACGCAGCACGCAGGGCGTTCATTCGCCAAGCGGAGGGGCTAGCCTTTCTTGCTTGGTTGAGAGCACATGCTGAAACTAGCAGGGCCGGCCTCCCTCACAAGTGCACCCAGGCTAAGCTGGTTACTTGCAACCACTACACCTGCAGCGTTTTACAACGTCCTCAAGGGTTGGTTTGCCGAGGAACACATGCTTGGAGGCCGCCACTTTGGGGAAGAGCTGCTGGGCAACGTCAGTTGGGGTGGTCCCCTGTTGGTAAGCTCCCTTCAGAGCGTCCAGCGTCAACTTTGCAGGTTCCATGGCAACGGATGCTGCAGTAGTCGCGCCACCAGTGCACCTGCGAAACCCGGTTTGCTGCTTACGCCCACGGCGATGGCTAGGGCATGCAGTTCCATGTATCAGTCTCCATCCTCCATATGACCTCTAGTTGAACGTATTAAAGGGAGATTGCGTGTAGCTTGAAAATTTGGCGCCCGACAGCAGCAGACTCGCAGCGCACAGGAGTACCTTCAATCGCCAGTACCTCCAAGGGTGCTTGTTAAAGTCCGTCAGCACAGATAATTGGAGGTGCTCGGGACGATTGTCAAGGTGCATCTGTTATCGGGGTTACAGGCCAGAGGGCACCTGGTTAAGGGCCAGCGCCCCCTGGACCCCTTCACGCACAGCATGCTGAAGCCCCATTGCGACGGGAGCCCTGCTGGCCTCCATTTAACTTCATTTTTTCACAATACTGTCAAGGGACCTTCCATGGAGCTCATACAGAAGCACGCAAAGCCCTCCCAGTAGGCATGCCATCGAGTCCCCGCCCTATTGGTCACCGATTTGTCAAACCAGAATGTCTTGTTCAAGTCCTTTCCCCATCTGGGATGGCAGCATCATAACCAAGTCCTAGCCGACATGGAGATTATGGAGGGCGCTGAACCGTTTGTCTTGGGGCTAACAGGCAGTATTGGCATGGTCAGCATCTCCTGGCTTTCTAGCCTTAGCTGGCACAGGATAACTTCGATAAGGGGTGATCTGAGCTTTCTATGAGCTATGCAGGGCAAAAGCACCTGTGCCAACTTCTTCAAAGCCCACGGCGTGCCAGTGCTAGACTCAGACAACGTAAGCAAGACTCAGCCCACCTGCTGGCCCTAAACCGCCCTTTGGTGGCGAAGTCAGCCTGTCTTTGCAAACTGCTATCGCATATGCGACCCCCTTTGACAGACCTTCTCCTTCAAACCCCTGTCACCTTTGGAAGCCAACACCACACTCCCTCCATCACTGCCAGCATATACCTGATTACTAACCTCAGTGAGGGTGTGCAGGTGGTGCACAGGCTTTACAGCAGTGGAGGTGCTGCAGTCCAACCTGTAGGCGACCTCTTCCCATCTGCTGTGGTGGACGGGGGTAAGTACCTGTTGAAGTCAAGCGTTGTGGCTCTGGCCTTGCTTGATTCAATGCCATCAGGGCATCGTCCCTGTGCACCAAGCCTGAACTGAGGGCAGCTTGCTGCTTGCCTGCAGCAATCATCAGGGCTGAGCTTAGCAAGTGCGTATTAGGGAATCAGGTGCGAAACAGGTGCTTGGATACTCTCCAGGTGGACATACCCTGGTGACCTTCAGCTGTGCCACCGCTAGATTGCGTTCCCACTGGCATCACCTGCTGTGTTGCTGCCAGGCCGTGAAGTGTTCTATGGCATGCAGTGCTTTTTGAGTAAAAGCACAGGCTGTGTGTGTTACAGGAGGCCCTTCGCCGCTTAGAGGGGGTGGTGCACCCACTAGTAACACAGGAGAAGGCGCGCTTCTTGGCAGACATGGCCCGCCAGCACCATCGACTTGTGGTTGTTGACGTCCCCTTGTTGTATGAGACGGGCGCGCAGGTGAGCGGGGGTGGTCCTGGGATGGCAGAGAGGCAGTAGCGCTGTTGTGCGCTGTGCAGCCAAAGCTGCAGCTCCTCAAGCTGGAACTGGCTGCGGTTGCAAAGACCTTGGGAGGACTGCAAGTTGTGGGCTTGGTGGCTGCGTTTCCATACCCCCTGCTTTGCACTCCAGGCAATTGAATGTCAAAATCTCTGCTTATGGTCAACTACTGCCCCTACATCTTCCTACAGATGTGGGAAGGCTGCTGTGCGTGGTGCAACCCCCAGGCATGCAAGGGCTGCTGCTCTTGCCGCAGGCTCAGTGTGATGCGGTTGCGGTTGTTAGTGCTCCAGCGGAGGTGCAGCGGCAGCGAGTGCTGGCAAGGCCGGGTATGACTGAAGGTAAGAGCCTTCCGGGTGACCCCTGCCAGGTGCCACGATACAAAGCAGGCTGCCGTGCGCATCTGCAGCACCCTGGGTGACCCTGCAACCACCACCCGCACAGTGTGCGACGCCATGCAGATTGTGGAAGCAAGCGATTGCTGAGAGCACTGGTACCTGAAGGCACCCGTGGTCATTCGGCTAGTGCTAAGTTGGAGCAGATAACCCCTCCTGAAGATTGATGAGAGCTCATGTTTGGTTCGATTGCAGCCATTGCATCAGATGGTGTAGTGCCTGCAGAGAAGCTGGCAGCAATACTAGCCCGACAGATGCCGGATGCTGAGAAAAGGCAAAAAGCTGACTTCGTCATAGACACGGTATGGCAGTTTAAAGCGTGCCTGTGGGGCTGTGCATATGCATGCCATAGAACTATGCAGCACTTGTTGGTGTGATGCTCGGCCTTCGACAGTATGAACAGGGTTTTGGCGTCCACGCATGCACTGCAGTGTCTTGCTTTTAGCGAGACACTGGATACCTCAAGGATCAGCCCAGGTCAGCACAGTTTGGGGTTGTCTGTGGAGACATGCTGGCCATGACATATGTGAAGGCAGGGCGCGACACAGGATGGGTGGGCTGACAGTGGATGCAAGCAATGCTCTGGGAGCATGCCTGACATATCACCCACTCTATATGCCATGGTACAGGGGGTATCCCTGGGGGAGACAGAAGCTCATGTGACAGCGCTCATTGATGCTCTCAGAGGCAGGAGAGGCACTGCTTTCCAACGGATTATGGGCGAGGCTCGGCAGCAGCCTGATGAGGAAGGGCGGCAGCAGCGAGAAGGGCAGACGGCACAGCAGCAAGAGCAGGGCACGACTTAACCAGCTCTGGCTTGTGAGCACCATCTTTGTAACATTGCCTTGTCAGCCTCTCCAAATTCTGAGACAAGTGTCCATCCCATCCTTACAGGGAACGCAACAGCCATGGATCGCTGTGGCCCCTTTTCAACACTGTGGAGAACCCTTCAGCAAAGCTTGGGCCCCCATGCACACTCGACAGGCACCGAGGAGATGTGCCAGCAACGTGGCCAAGTGGCTGAGAACAGGCCGGCAGCACCGTACACGCAAGGCCCACAGCTGGCAACCCCTACCCACAGCACTGCGGTGCGTACACATCGAAATGCTGCCAAACTGCTCAGCAAAAGGATGCAGGCACGGGCAGGGCCACGGGCCGATCTGTGGCCTCAAGTACACACAATGCAGGCTTTGTAACACCAGCAACAGCATAAAGCAAGCTGCAAACTTTAAGAAATAGCCCCGCACAACAAATGAAACTCATACAACCACACAGCTATGAAGGCAACATGAACTTACGCAGCAAACAGCCATACCGGCAAAAAGCAGCAAGACGCAGAACTTGCATATCAATTGTCAAAGTGCATGTTGCGAACATTTATGGACAACGGTATGCACCCTGCACAAAATTTAGGGATGTACCCACCCCTCCTGTGTGTATACAATGTGAAAACCGCAGACACTGCGGCAGAATCAGCCTGCTCAGCAGGCGTGCACCTATCTCGACACTGCAGTGCACCATAACAGACCCACCACGGCACCACGGCGTCGCAGTGCTAGGCTTGCAAAGCGCGGTACTCTGTTTAGGGTAATGGTATATCGTTGCCAGATGCTGGACCCTGGCCGCATCACAGAATGCACACCCTGCCCACCCAAGGCCCTATGGCCCTAACCACAAGCTGGGGCGCCTCTGCAAAGCTGAGTACCTTCTTCTGCACACCGTCCACCCCAGCAAGGCAGCCACGCAACTCGGGCAGCGGGCCCCAGGATCCATGCAAGCCACAACATCACAGCATCATAGTCGGGACCCGCTGGGGCTGCCATCCTCTAGCGATGACGAGCCGTTGGCTGCTGCGCCGTCCAGCGCCGGCAGCTGGCCGTCCACCCTCTCCAGCACGAGGGCTGACGCGCCGCCGCCGCCGTTGCATATGGCCGCCACGCCCACCCGGCCCTGCCGCTGCTGCAGCACGTTGAGCAGCGTCACCAGCAGCCGGGCGCCCGAGGCGCCGATGGGGTGGCCCAGGGCCACGGCGCCGCCAAAGACGTTCACCCTGCGGCGGTGGGTGGTGGGACGTGTGAGCATGCTGGAAGTCGCGCGGGGGTTGCGATGCTTCCAGGGGCACAGGCTTGAACTCTGGAGAGCTGTACAAACACCGCCACAAGGCAAAACAAAGTCTGGGAGAAGTACGCCGCACTTGAAGCCCTATAAGCCGCCTGCCACTGTTGCTTGCTCTAGCGACAGCTGATCACGTCATACATACATGAGATATCTCAAACCGTTGAGCGGCCTTGCTCAGCACCGCTATGCGCTATCTCTTCCCGCTCACCGTTCGGGGTCGAGTTGCAAGAGCTTCTGATTTACAAGGTCCACAACGGAGAATGCCTCATTGATCTGCAGCCCAACAAGCATGAGTTGGAGGCACAGCCCGGCAAGACTCTCACACAGGCCGCAGTTCACACCTAGCGTGCCGCACGGCATGCTACCAGCAGGATGAAGCACCTTCCAAACCACAGAAGGAGGCGCCATCAGAGGCGTGACTCACCTCCCAAATGTCCACATCTTGCATTGCCAGCCCTGCAAAGCAAGGCCATATATCTAATTGGCAAGAGGTTAAGTACAACTGGGTCCGCCTGCGATTACCGCTGATATGGAGGGACAGCCAACCCCATTTACCTCCCCCCCACCCCCAGAGGGTACGTGATGGCCATCACAACGCAGCCCCTGCATATGCAGCAGGCATCCAAGCGATCAGGCCAGCCCTTGGGCGCTTTTGCCCCCCAGCTCACGCCACACCGCGGTGGCTCCCTTCTCTCCTTTGCCTGCTTGCACTCGGGCGCTCAATAGCCGAGTAGCCATACAGGAGAGCAGGCAGAGGAACTCAGCTCGAGTCAGCACCCCCAGGCAGATGGCACTCAGCTGCAGTTCAAGGCACACCCAACCCACCTCCCTACCTGCATGGTCCAGGGCCTTGGGGATGGCAAGGGTGGGCGCTGTGGTGAACTCGCGAGGGTCCTGCGCTGCGTCGCCAAAGCCGCGAATCCGCCCCAAAACCTGTACAGGAGGCGGGCAGGTGAGGGACCCGTCACACATGTGCTGGATCCCGCTCCTCATAACAGCCACAGAGCACCGCACCGTTCGGTATGAGATACCTGCGCCCCCCTCCCAGAGCCATGGATGGCTGCGCGCTTTCCTCTCATCATGCCATGCCCTCAGCCACCCTAGTTGTGACAGGCCCAACCACCGAGCATATGGTGCAACACCGCATCTTCCGGTGCCAGGCACCAGTTCAGCGTGACCGCCGCCGCCACCGCCCCCATAGCCGCCTCCCTGCGCCCGCATGCCAAAGCACAACCACATACCGGTGGCGAGTCACATGGCAACAGCAGGCACAGCAAGAAGGCCCCTCTAACCTCCGTGCATGGCCGCCGCCACGAGGGCGACTCACCTTGAGCCCGTACCGCCGCACCGCCTCCTCGGACGCCAGCACCACCGCCGCCGCGCCGTCCGTGAGTGGCGACGAGTTGCCCGCTGTGACGGTGCCGCCCGAGGCCCGGAAGAAGGGCTGCAGCTTGCGCAGCTTGTCGGGGTTCATCTTCGCCAAGGCCTCGTCCTGCCAGCCAGGCGGGGGCGGGGGTTACAGCAGGCGAGGGCAGGCAGGAGGTGAGCAGGGCGGCTGGGGGAGAGAAGGGGGTGTGTGGGTGTTGAAAACTGTCAGTGGTTCATCATTGTCAGGTTGCTCAACCTGGTAGGCCAGGCTGCGCAGAGCAAGGAGATGGCAAAAGTACAGCCCGGGGGTGCGGCCCGGCAGGAGCGGTGGGCTTGCCAACAAAGAACAAAGAAAGTGTGAGTAGCATCAACAGGACTTGCCGCTGTTGCGCATCACGCGTGGCATGCAAAGCACACAGGTATGGGGTCGACCAGGGTGGGACAACGGCGGGCCCTTGTACTCAAGAGTGTCGTTTGTTTACGAGCCGCGATGGTGCCAGCAGGCGCTCAGGCAGGCCCCACCTGTGTGACGAGCTTGACTGCCCCGCCTTTTGACCCCGGCACCTCCACCGGTACAATCTCCCCCGCCGTCAACCCCTGTGCGGCCGCCTCGGTCGCACGCTGCCAGCTGGTCAGCGCGTGCGCATCCTGCGCACCCACGAGAAGCACGAGGGACAGGGCTCAGCACGCACGGCAGCAGCGGCAGCAGCAGCAGGGGTGGCAGGCAAAGGACCAGCATGGCCGGGTGGTGCACCATCACCCCAGACAAACCCTCATTACCAACCAGGAGGTGCAAATCAGGGCCCCAGGGCAGGAGACCGGTGCGAAGGGCACTCAGCAGCGCCCACCTAATTACATGCAACCTCTGTTTTGCCCCAGGGCGTCCAACCTACTATGCACGAGCTGGGCAGATACCTGCTCTCACAGGCACTGCCACCAAACCCCTTTCCATGTGCCCTCAGCAGCCTTGCTCCCCTCCGCACTGCCTCACTGTCCTGCCTCTGCCCCTGCCCCCGCTGCTGCGTGTGCTGCGCCTCGCCCCCCAGCCAGCTCGCACCTGCTCGGCCCGCGAGATGCGGTACTTGTCGGCACACGCCTCCGCGCAGTCGCCCATGTGCACATCATGGAAAGCGTCCCACAGGCCGTCCACCAGCAGCCCATCCAGCAGGGTGGCATGGCCCAGCCGCGTGCCCTACAGAAGCAGGCATGGCGGTGCTCACACGACACATAATGCTGCTGTCTAACCAGGATGGCAGGAAACCTAATGATTGCATGGGGCGGGCGCCGCAGGTTTCCCCACCCCATCCCAGGGCCCAAGTCTTGGCGTGTTTGACAGACAGACAGACAAACAGATAGGCAGGCATGCAGGACAGCGAGGCAAGCCAGCATGGCACCAGCTCCAGCAAAATAGGGGAGCATGGAGCACTACTTGCAGCAGGGTAGGACTACTGGCACTAGCACAGCCGAGAGCACTGGGCCCAGGGCTGTCACACGGCAGCAGGTCGCGCCCACCTTGCGAGCCGCAGGTGCATAGTGTGGGATATTGCTCATGCTCTCCATGCCGCCAGCCACCACCAGGCTGTTGGGGCCCCCCACGATAGACTGAGCACCCAGCATGATCGCCTTGAGCCCAGAGGAGCACACCTGCCCAGCAACCAAAGCAGTCTGGGCAGTGGGTGTCAGGATCCGAGGGGTCTGCCACATCTGCGACGTCTGCGGTTCTTACAGCGCACACAGGCCAGCCCCTGCCATGCAGCAAGCATGCCCAGGCATAAGGAGGGTAGGCGGACCCGACAAGCGTCCGGCCCCTTCCCTCAGGACGACCCTCCATGAGAACCGTGCAGACAGGGCACGCTCTCAG
>BBXU01002617.1:0-23375 GCA_001598975.1 Parachlorella kessleri
CACCACACACACACACACACACACCTTGTTCACAGTGGTGCAGTCGGTCCCCGAGGGGCACGCCCCGCCCGCAACGCTGCCTGCCGTGCGGGGGCCTGTCCCAGATTGGCGCTGCAGCACCACATATGGGCAGGTTCCGGGGGTGTGGCAGGGCGCCAAAGAGGGGGGGTGGGCACTCGCACAAAACATGCATTGCCTCCCCGCGTTCGTGGCACACGTCGCTACAAGCGTGCGCACATTGACTGCCACCAGAAGCCGCAACAAGCAGCCCCCCGCCCCCCCACCCTACACCACCACCACCACCACCACCCACCCACCACATTGACAAAGGCGAGCGCCAAACCACTCCCCAGCAGCACCCAGCTATTTCGACAGCTGCCCTCGCCCCTGCGGCGGGAACCCCCCCGCTTGGCGGCCAGCGCCACAAACCCAGGTCAAAGTTGCCGACAAGAGCGAAGCCGTACCTGCACACGTTCCCCATGAATACCTCCTCCACTGCCTCCGGCGGGACGCCGGCGCGCTCCACCGCCGCCTTAATGGCTACAGAGCCAAGCTCCGTGGCTGACAGGTGGGAAAGGCTGCCTCCAAAGGCGCCCAGCGGCGTCCTACAGGCAGGGAAAGATGTGCGAAGGAGGAACACTGTAACCGAACCAGCAGCCTGCCCCCATCCCTGGTGCCAGTGCTCATAGCTTCCACTACGCCTTGTCAGCTGTGTGGCTTAGCAACCCTGCCACTATGACTAATCGCGGGGGTGCTCCGGGGGAGAGCTGCCCCGTTGTCTGGCGCACCTGGCAGCGCCCACAACATATACAGGGCACTCGTCCAGGGGCTTTCTTGTGCTGCTTGACGTGGCACACGCTTGCAGGCCTCCCATGGTCGACCGCCAAGGCAGGGCTATCTGACTACAATCCTCTGCAACAAGTCGCCTCAATATTATTCCGCTGAGACCCTGCCTGAGCATGCCACTACGTTGGGCTGCTACGCTTGCTTAGCAGTCCAAGGTCATGGCACGGCAACACGGGCAGAGCCCAGGCAAGCGTAGGCACCTTGAAAATGAGGCGACTGCGCCCAGAACCGAAAGTAACAAGGCCTTGTTGGTCGACTTGAGAGGGGTAATGCTTGACGTAAGGAAGCATGGGAACGCAAGCTCAGCAGGCCCAGCAGCGCTCATCAAAAGCTTGACAGGCAGTATCATACATCAAAACACCATGGGAGAAGATTGGTCGGACCGTCTCATAGGCGCCGCCTATAGCAAGGGCAACAGTAGCCCAAGGAGATGGGTCTGGCCGGTCACCCTTGCAGCCGTCCTTCCGTGCCTGCTGCTAGCTGCCTTCTTGTTCCAGGGTCAGGTGGGAGCATACACAGGGCAATTGGAAGTCACTGTAGCACGTCAGGCTGAACGGGGTGTCTTGATGTTGAACGGGCTCTTGGGTGCAGGTGCGAATTGGGGACATGACGGGCGCTGTTCGCACACAAAAAGCAGGTAAGCACATAACCGTGTGATACCTCTAGGGGACGGTTTTCACCCTTTAAATGTTACCTGTATGCAAGGACCTCAGTGACGTCATGTGCTTGATCACTTACCCTGGCAGTGCAAGGAGTTTCGCATCATGCCAGCCACAAGAGTAGACTTCAAGAGAACTCACACCAAGGCAGCTTAATGAGCAGTTTGGAGCCGATTCCCACTTGCTTAGGTCCTGTCACCCACCCCTGCAGGTGCCTACGGGAGCGTGCAGGCCTTGGAGGCCAGCCTGGCAAGTTTGCAAAGTGAAGTCAAAGTGAGTGAGGGGGCGATGGGCATTATGTTGCACGTTAAACACTGTGTCACTGGCTGGTAAGCGTCTGCCAGCTGGCTGGCACCTAGCACAGTGACCCTAAGAAACAAGCCCCGCTTTGTTGGCGCTTTGCATGTCAGGCAGCAAGCCAGAAGGCGGCCAGGAGCGCTGTCAGCCTCCAACAAGAGCAGCGTGCGGCAGCAGAGAGGCTGGCAAGGGTAGAGAAGGCCCTGCACTCGCTGCCAGAGACGGTGGGCTGGGCAGCAGCGCAGGTAGGAACTTGCTTGGTACTCCTCCTTGTGCGCTTCCACATGTTGCTGGCCTTCGGTGGCCTTGCCTGTACAGCTTGAAGGACAGCAGCGACCGCGCAACGAGAAGCAAGTGCCTTTGCCAGCTGTCCAAAGGTCGCCCTCAAGCAGAGTCCCTGACCGAAGCAGCACGTTAGGATTTCCCATCCCAAACTGCTCCCACAGGGTCAGGCTCCTTCACAGGAGGGCGGGGCTTCACTCTGCAGCAAGATCTCCTCAGCATTTGCCAGGCCTCCCCCAGTCATTGACCTGCCAACATACCCCCTTCCTCCTGGCAAGGTAGGCAAGCAGACGCGGGGGGGTGGCAGCCCCTGCTTTTCACCACGCTGGCTGTGGTCCCCTGCATCCAGTGGATGCTTTGCCAGAGATTTGACCCGGGGCGGGGTAGAGGGGGCATTTAGTCAATGACGTTGATACGTGGGACGTCTTGCCAACCATCAGGAACACTTTGGGCTTGTGCAGGTGTCAGCTGACGCCCCTTTTGCAAGGTTCCAGCTCCAGCCTGCGGTCGTCGCAAAGTCGCAGCGAGGGGACCGCAAGCTCTCCCTCTACGCCTACCACTCTAACGACACCGTCAGCCAGGAGATCCTGCAGTCCGGCAGCTGGGAGCTGCAGCTCATAGAGGGGGTGCTCAACCAGCTGTACCGCTTTGCCGAGGTAGGAGGAGGCTGTGTGTTGACTGCCGAACCGCCTGGGCACGGCACTAGGTTTGTAGCGCCGGGCCTTCTGCGGTCTGTTCCTTTATACCGATTGCTAGTTGTACAGCAGACCCACTGCGCACTTATCAGGACAGCCCGCCCCCCAATAGGAACTACCCGAGTGTGCTCCTTCCGATGTCACACTTCCCGCACCTAAATGCGACATGCTGCTCTCAGCTCACGCGTTGTGTGCTTGCTTGTGGTGCTCCTTTCAGGGTAGCACAGTGTGTAGTACATGCAGTGTTGTACACACCCGGCTGCATCACCCACCAGACCATGCTGCGCCCATGCTGGGCCTCCCCTGCAGGAGAAGGGCCTGGCTCCCAAGGACGTCTACTTTGTTGACGTCGGTGGCAACATAGGCACCTTCTCTCTCTCGGTAGCTGCCCACGGCTTTAGCGTGCTCACCTTTGAGGCGATGTTTGCCAACGCCCAGACCATCCGCCACTCCATCTGTGCCAACCCTGGCATGGAAGAGCGCGTCACCCTGGTCAACAAGGTGTGAGGCAGGGTGCATCCAGGCTTTGTTTCTTCTTGGCCGGGCCGGCCAGCACAGCTGGTGGCAGGGTGGCACAGTAGTCAAGGACTTAGTAGAACGCTGGCAAGGGTTGGCCGGGGGGTTCCCCGGGCAATCCTTCCTCGGCTGTGCAATTTCCATCCCCCTGACGCACCGGATTGTAAGGGACACTGCAAGGGGACCACCCTTTGGCACTCTGCTGTGCCTCATCCGGGGTCCACACCTGTGCGATCCTCACGCCAGAACACAAGCAGGCCGCATGCAGGCTGCTGCTGAGGTCCAGGCACGCTGTGCCTGCTGCCAATTCCTCGCAGGGCCTGGGCAAGGAACCTGGCAAGTGTGTCATCTACTCGGGGGCAAACAACCGTGGTAATGGGTTCCTGCGCTGTGGCGCGGACGCGGAGAAGCTCCACCCTGGCATGCAGTGAGTGTGTGGTGAAAGCGATATATGGAGATTTCCCTTGGAGAGGGCTTGCTACTTGCAGCCTGGGCCTGCTACTCAGGTGGCCACTGGGTGTGTCTGAATGCGTGGGGTTGGGATTCCAGGAGGTGGCCACCTAGGCCCATAGACTGCCAGTGGCGATACTGCAGTGCACGTACAACCCCAGTGGAGCTGGCTGGCTGTACGTGCCTTGCAGTCCGCATTTGTTGCGCAGCCCGCTTCGTTGTGCACTAGGCAGCCGGCAGCACGCTGTCTGCTCCCAGGGAGCTGCGCCTCCGAAGACTGAGCTGCCCACCCCTGTGGAATGCCCTCTTGGTATCACTTTGCTCCTGCTGGGCTGTCGGACCTGCAGGGGGGTAAAGCGCGGGGAGCTGGAGATTGTCAGGCTTGACGACTACCTGCAAGGCCGCTTCCCTGCCCTCACAGGCAGGGTGGGAGCAATGAAGATTGACGTGGAGGGATTTGAGGGCCTGGTAAGCAGCATGTGTAATCCCTGTTTGCTGGAGGTCAGGTCAACGCTGAGGGCGGCTCTGGTGCTAGGCCATCTAAGGGCCCCTACCGCGTTCCTGAGGAAGACAGGAGCAGCGCAGCGGAGCCCATCCGCGCTTGCCTGTGCGCACCAAGAAGAGGGACAGGCGACACACTTTCTGGGACATGCACCTGGGCACCTGCTGGACAGGCAGCCTTTCTGACTTTTTGATTGACTTCCCAGCCCTTCCCCTCCGGGTCGCGCTGTGCAGGTGACAGAGGGCGCCCTGGAGTTTTTCAAACAAGTCAGGCCGCCTTACGTGGTGTCTGAGTGCCACGACAAAATGATGGAGATTGCACAGGGCGGAGACCCCTCAGCGCAGAAGCAGTATCTGGCCAAGGCAAGTATGAGGTGGCCAACCATCATCAGAATCATATATACATTTGTTGGACTGTCAGCCCAGCCATGCATACGCGGCAGCTTCTTAGCCAGGCAGCCTGTGGGCGAACAAAACAATACGAGTATTTTAACCTGCTGCCCGGGGGCCACTGCATCCTTTGGATGTTATTGGGTAATAGAGGAGGTAGTGCGAACCGAGAGTTAGGGGTGACCGTACCAATAGGGCTCCAAATGTTATTGGCCTATGGCGCCTGTGTGAAAGTCTCTATGTCCACCCATGAGGTCGCTCTGGCGACACCAAGCGCTCCGCGTTGCTTCAAAAGTCACGGCACTGCTGCCTCCATAGCACCGTGTGTTGCCTGTGCGCAGATGGCATCCCTGGGATACACTGTGTTCGACCAGAGCTGGAAGCCTATTAGCTCACCAGCGGACTATGTATGCAGCGATATCCTGACTGTGTTCTTCTCACGCAACCCAGAACCCAACAAGAGCTAATAGAGCTAGGCTGGTCAGTGTTATGTTGCCTGTGCATGAGGCAGATAGGGCAGGTGGTAGCGTGAGCAGCTGGCATGTAAACTAAATCGCATGCAGAGTGGGGAGTAGCGGTATTTCTACTAGCGCCGGCTGGCTGACTTCTTTCGTGCCTGCAAATGCAGCAGTTTCTCAGTCTCTCCACCAGTTGAAGGTTCTTTCCTTTCCGAAACTTGGCTTTGCTTAATATGCTTACATCTGCTTGCTATGTAGTGGATTTACAGCATGAAGCATTGGTAGTTAGGGAACTTAGTGATGGAACGTCGTAGTGGGCCCTAGGGAATAGGGGCCTGTCGCCATCATCCATTGTAGTGTAGGGGTTCCCTACCTGACCTCTAGCAGGGTCTCAGGTAATGCTCTGTTTTGTGAGTCCAGCAAACAGGCGCTCCCCGCAAGCCCTGACAGAAGTTGGTTTGGGTCGCCCAGCTCTGAGATCTCTTGGTCGCCCATGATTCCAGACGAGACTGGCTGCATTGTCAGCTCTATTTGTAGATTCAAGCTGTCACGGGGGAGCGATGCCTGGGCATGCCTGTCCAAAGGTCCTTTGGATGTGCCCAGCACACGAAGCAGGCAAGAACTTTTGCAGCATGTTTTGCAGGCACCAAGCATGGCTGTTCTACGTGCATTTCCATGACGTTTGCTTAAAGAGGACCTAAAGGGGCAGTAGGATGACAGACCAGATACTCTGTCGGTACTACATGTCAGGATGCTGCAAGTTTGGTCCATCGTGCAGGTTTTCGCACGATATGACGACTTTGCCCAACTTGGTAAGTCAAGCATTACTGCACTGCTAGCAGCGCCGGGCCTTGCGTTCGTGTTGCATGCCCCTTTTGTCTAGAGCACCAGCCGTGACTCAAACCTTATTGCCACCCCTTTGTGCAGGTTTGCAAATATTATCTCGCAGGTGATTATTAACACGGGCATGCCTGTGCGTCGTGCTGTGTAGCTTGGACGGTAAGAACTCCAGCACACCTATTGCACACAGACGGCTCATGTTATGTATGAACACTGCTTCCCTGCCAGGCCACTGCGCTTATGGAGACCACTGTCGATATGACCACGTCAGGCCAGACTGGTCCAAGGCACGCAGCAGCAGTGCAGCAGCTGGCGGAGGCGTGATGAGCAGCGGCAGTGGGGAGGCTGGTTATGTAGCCCCACCTGTGCCCAAGCCGCCAGTGGATTCAGTGTCAGACCAGTTGCCCATCTCTCGGTTGCAACTGGGGGATGCCGGTGCATCCCACACATCACGTGTGCCGACACCCATTAGCCTCACAGCTGAGGCATTAGCCGGCCCTGCCGCACATGACCCCGGACAGGAAGGGGGCAATGGGTATGCTGATGGATATGGCGAAGAGGGGGATGGAAACGGCAGCTATGCTGCTGAAGCCTGCGAACACTCAGCCTATGGAGGGTATGGAGAGTACCCAAATGCTGATTGGGAGTATTACGGGGATGGCTATGAAGAGAACGAGGAGTGGGAAGCGGCGGAATCTGCAGAGGAGCAGCCTGCAGTGGGGGGGAGCGAGCATAGTCACTACGGCAACGGCTTGCACCAGCCCTTCCAGCAGCAGCAGCAGCAGCGGCAAGGCGGCAGCGCCCAGGGCTGTGCTTGGCAGCAGCGGCGGCCGGCAGGAGCGGCAGCCACTGAAGCTGGCAGCGATGCAGAGGGGGCTGCTGCTGCTGCAGCGGCGATCCCCCTAGCGCAGTGGTCGCTCTGCATGCAGTACCTACTGAGTGGCACCTGCAGCAAGGGCGACTCCTGCAACCTGGTGCATGGGGACCTGTGCGAGGTGAGGCGTGCTGGTGCGGTAGCCTGCTGGTGGATTTGCGTCTCTATTGTCTCTACTGTCTGCTTCGCGGCTGGCCAGGAGCGGCACAGCACAGGGTCAAGCGTGTCACAGAGGTGCAGCGGCAGCGTGTGCTGGCGGAGCCTTTCTGCCTGACCATGCCTATTCTGCGTGAGAACCTGTGGCCTCTTGCTGCGACACTCACTGGCCTGCCGTGTGCACCTGCCTCCTGGGATGCATCTAAAACCAAGTCACAAGGCCCCGCCCCCAACCTTAGCCTTCACACCTCACTTCGGTTCTCACCACCTCTCTCCCTGCTGCCTCCCGCAGTCTTCTCCCCGTGCCCTAATGGCCCTCCTCCGCTGCTGCCCCTGCCCATGCAGCTGTGCCAGCGGCACGCCCTGCACCCGCATGACCCCGAGGCCGCAGCGCAGCACCAGCGAGAGTGCCGGTTGAGGCATGAGCGGCTGGCGGCGCGGGCACGCAGCGCGGGGGTGGAGTGCAGCATCTGCCTGGAGAAGGTGCTGGAGAATGCGGATCCCAGGGAGCGCAAGGTGGGTGCTGGATGTTGTTTCTTCAAGCTAGGCGGCAGCACAGCGTCCCCTGGCCCGTCTTGTCGTGAGCCCCCTAGAAAACGGTGCTGAGTCCCTAGTTAGCCGGTACCATGCCCACACACCATACGTGTCAAGTACCATGTTGTCAGCTCCACACCGTCAGTGTAAGAACCTTGCTACATGGGCGCCTGCGTCCTGTGAGGTTGACAGAGAAAAAAAGGCGGGGTCGGGATGTAGCCTGAGGCACCGTGGGTGTGCTTGCTTTCTCAAGGAGGCGCGTCTACAGGGCTTCGTCGCAATGCTGTGTCTGCAAAGCAGTAGCTGCCTCTGGGCGTGGCACTGGCTCCACTTGCCGCTCGCAAAGCAGGGATAGCATGTCCCTGCTGACTCCCACGTCCCCCTGCTCCTGGGCTGCTGCAGTTTGGGCTGATGGCGTGTGAGCACCCCTTCTGCCTGGGGTGCATACGCAACTGGCGGCAGAAGGTTGACGGGCCGGCAGATGTGGATTCGGTGAGTGTGCTTTGATATCCTTGCGCATATTTGTATACACATGTTTAGGCAACATGACCCCAGTTGAGGAGCATGGGAACAAGAGGCACGGGCCTTGCTTGAGATGCCTTATCCTCAGTCAGACGCTGGCATTCCAGGCAATTGCCATAAGCAAGCCCAGGGTTAGCTGGAGCTGCGTGCCCGGCAGCCACATGTGTCCCCTTGTGACTGCTCTTCAAGGTCTGTGGGCAGGTGTGAACTACGCAAAACCAAGCACTTCAGGCAGTCCTTCTTGCGTGCATGACGCCTGCCTTCAGGCGCTGCGCACATGCCCTGTGTGCCGCACGACAACCCACTTTGTGGTCCCATCAACGGCCTGGCCAGCAACACCAGAGGACAAGGACCTTGTGATCAGCGGTGAGCAGCAGCGACCCAGGGAACCCCCAGGGGAATCCTTGCTGTAATACTTGGTGCACAGCTGGAGGCACCGTGCCTCGACCTGTCATGGGTGCGCGGCAGCGTGGGGTGCCACCCTGCCAACCTAACGCTTCCTTCAGTAACAGCCCCTGCGTGGTGGAGAGCCTGGTGGAGAGCCTGGTGCAGCCCTGCCGCGTCTGCAGGGTACAAGGCGAAGCTGGGTACCATTGACTGCAAGCATTTCGCCTTTGGCGAAGGTGAGTTATCACTTGCTACCCTCTGGGAAGGCCGCCCGCTCCTGTACCCTGGGTGTGCAGGCATGCCTCATGTGGTCATGCCTGCACAGGTCAGGCTTGCTGCGCCTGCTGAGGTGTGCTGAGCGGGGCAGCGTGTCAGCTTGCAGGCTCCCACCCGTTGCCGGAGTGCTTGTGAGCCTGGACCCCTTCGGCCCCCATTGTCCCGCAAAGAAGTATCAGCCTGCCTGCAACACTTTCCCAACAACTGTCCCTACCTGCATGAGCATACCTTCTGCCACACCCAGCTACCCCTCTCCAGCCCTGTTCCAGCACCTTAGCCCTCCCGGGGAACGCTTTGCCCACCTTTGCCGCACCCCAGCCCACCTGCGCAGGCACCTGCCCCTTTGGCACCAGCTGCTTCTACCGCCACGCCTACCGTGACGGACGTCTGGAGGAGCCGACTCTCCGGCGTGCGGCGGCAGACGAGGGCGAGGTGAAGGTGCTGCAGCCCGTGCGCCTGTCGGACTTTCTGACAACCTCCTCGGCTGGCCGGCAGCTGCTTGCAGGCCGCAGCAGTAATAGTGGCAGGCTGCGAGGATAGTGGGAGACAGAGTGGAACGTGCGGGCGCGCGGTGGTAGCATTGCCAGGCTGTCAGGCAGCTGTTTGAGACCAGTTCAGGGTTTACTGCAGGGGAGCCCCCTAGATGCGGCCTGATGTGTAACCGTACTGAGCTGGATGCTCCCTGGAGCCCCCCAGGGGCTCCCGGTACACCCCTTTCATGTGCCTCCAGAACCCTCTTGATGGGCTTCGGAGCTGCCTTGATTTGGACTTAATACCAAGGGGGTCATCAGAGGGGTTTTCAACGGTTTTCAAGCTGGTCTCCATGGTGGGTTGCAGACCCTCCAGAGACCCCCCTGGAGGCCCCCTGGGAGCCATGTGGCCAAGAGGGTCATCAGGGCACCCTTTAAGGGGGCCCCTTGCTCAGAGTGTAGGGAACGCTAGGTTAGGCTAGGCTAGGCAGGGCAGGAGATGGCAAAGTAGGCGCAGTGCAGTGGTACTTGCACAAGCCGTGTCTGTGACAAGTTGTAGCAGTGCAGGCATAGCTGTGAACTGGCCAGTGCTGGCTGGTGTGTTTGTGGTGATGGAGGCAGGGAGCGCAAGGAGGTCTTACTGTAACCAGTCACGCTGCATGCAACATACCATGATATGCTATGCCTCCTGAGGGCTGCGTGTGCTTTATTAGCATGGGTGGCAGGTAGTGCAAACAAGGAGTAGAGCTGGGCTGGACTGGACTGACAGGGCTGGATGCTATATGCTAGTGAATATGACTCGCATCCACTCTTGGATGTACGTGACAGCAAGGGTTACACAGCACTTTAGCAAAAACATTTCCTGGCGTGGCAGGGGGCTTGAGGCAGGACACTGCTGGAAGGCTTAGCCGGACTAGCCACTTTTGGGCGGCAGCAAAGGCTCTGCAGAGCGACCTGGTGGGAGCGCCGCATTGGGGGCAACACATTTCTGGTCCCTTGGATGTATATGTGTGTGGTGTGCACAACTCATGTCTTCCCTCCGGCCCTGACGCTTCACAGCACTGCAAATGAATGCTCTGGTAGGAACACGACGAACCAAGACTTCCAGCACTCAAAGATGACAGGCTCTGTGCAATGTGCCCACCTAGACTGTTGACCTGCACCCGTCCATGGGGGTTGTGGCACCGCTCCCAATCCGCTGAGGCACGAGCCAAGTACACTCATATTGGGAGCACTTATGCACCAGAGTTCAACTGGACATCAGAACGCTCGCTGCCTTGTTATTACTTCCCACCACCTGCAGCAGGGGAGCAGGCCTAGCGGAGCTTGGTTCTGTGTGGTGCAGGACAACAATAGTCAGAAATGCAGGCCCAAGCCCTGTGTAAGCCACAGCTTTACCCATGTTGCATAGACCCCTCCACGTGTGATCAAATCCTAGCAATCTCACACCATGGATGACTGCCTCTGAGGCATGCTGAGACCCAGCAAGCAATCGGTGAAACTCACATCTTGAAATCCCCCATGAGTGAATACAAGGGGTGCTTGAAGGTCGCCGGCTTGTTATGCTCGAAGAAGAAGTGGCCGACCTGTGCAAGCAACGGACACATGGGTCCCAAACAACTTGGCAGTGTTCCCAAAAAGCACCGCAGCATCACAGGCTTACTCAGGCTGACGTAATCCAGGCTTTCGTAGGTAGCAGCACCAACTGCTTGTTACCGTAGATCACAAGCAGCAGGTCGCTCCGCATGTCATAAACAGCACTCTCAAAGTCACTAACTCACCCAGGCCATGCCATAGCCAACAAGCGGCACGGCCAGCAGCAGCTTGACTTGTGCGGTCCATGCTGCTGCCGCTGTTAAGGCCACGACGCAAGAGGTGCCTGCCAAGTGCAGCCGCCGGCAGGTGGTGTCCCTATGCTCCCCCAGGTAGAAAGGGTAGAAGCCTTCAAAGCTAGCGTAACCTTTTGCACTGAGAGGGACGCGGGCATACGTTGGGTTGCTCACTCCCATGCCGGTGTCCTGGAGTGTGACCACCACCGACTAAGCAAGGGTCGACAACCCCAGGAGAGGTTTCCCAGGAGGGGGGGGACGTAACACGGCGTTCGTATTCGCTCGGCTTCAAGGGTCAAGAACTCAGAGTGGTTGACGAGCAGCTCCGAGCTGCTCGACAGCTCTGGACCACGCAGCTGGGTGGGGACCCCAGCTATTCTGTGCCACCAGGTGAACAGACGGAATCAACGATCACCTAGCAACCCTGCTACACGAACTAAACCCGGGCCAAGAACCTAAGACGGTCTGTCGGCGTGCGCAGCTGGCCAACACTCGCAAAGTGCCTCAAAGCCCCTGTGCAGGTACTCACAAGGTAGAAATGCATGTTGCAATGCATTTTAGGTAATCCTGACTGCCAGCGTGGACGCCAGCATGGAACTCATGAGGCGCCCTGGCGCTCAACATGTGGTCAACTCATCAGAGCGGGCGGTGTCAACGCATCAGAGCAAGGAATGTCACCATCACAGGACGGATACCATGGCAAGTGGCCATAGCCAACACTCTTGGTAGGGTTGAAGGGGGGTTTATGTTACAGTGCCAGGACGGCATGTTCCGCTCAGCTGTGAAAATAGAGGCGAGCCCAACAGGCTGCCAGTAACTAGTGCCACTCGGCCACAAATGAAATGCCTTGGAAGTACGTCAAGCAAACCAGGGGTCCTCGCAATTGCTAGTAGACCAGCGGGTCAAGCAGTGCACGCAAGTATGTGAAGCAGTGCAAAACATCATACAGCAACTCACCATCGGTCAAAACACAATGTAGGTTGACAAGGCAAAGACAAGCGTGGGAAAGAACTCCCAGTAAGGTGGATGCTGTCCGGCATCACAGCCGGGACAGCGACTGGTACCACTAGGTACAGTTGTTGCAGTCTGCACATGGATGAAGTGCAGGGCAGCACGCTACAACAGCCGGAAGACCTCCTAGCTACGCCAATACGCCAATAAACATCAGTGCCAAGCACACAATACCACGCTTTTATCGAAGGGCTGCCACGCTAGGGGCCAAAGACGGAGGTTGCAGCCTGACCAACACTCCTACATGGAGACGCATCTGCGCTGAGGAAGGTTTATCAAAAGAATGTAGAAAAGAATTGGATTGTGTGACACTCTAGCCACCTGCAGCCACACATACTGCCGCCACTGCACTGGCTGTTGGAGTTTGACCCCCACACCTCCTGGCCATGCACAGCCAAGGTCCATATCCATACCACAGTTGAAGGAGGGCAGAAGGAAAACAATGACCCGCACCTATATCACCAGGTTTGCAAGATGCTGTGGTAATGAAGTGTAGAAATCGGACCTAAATACTAGGTAAAGCCACGACCAAGCAACAGTGAAGGTTGAGCGGATGCCACCGGCTCAAATAGTAATAAGGAGCGGCAATGCCTCCCGTAAGCGAGCTCGTCCACTGGGCCACACTCTATCCATGCACAGGCATGCCATCACCAGTTCCTGTAGCTGCCACCCCGCAGCTGCTGCTGGGTGGCCACCCAGTGGCGCTGCTGTGCCAGCAAGTCAGCGAGGTGCATCAGATCCTCCCGCCGGTGTAGCAGCTCCACCACCAACCTTGCTGGCGGCTCAGCAGGCGCAGCAGCATACCCATCGCCCGCGCCAGGGTTTTGGCCAGGGTAGTGATCAGAGCTGTGGCGCCCCGGCCACCATGTAGGGGACGCCCAGCCAGCCTCTTCAGCCCTGCTGTGACCGGGCATAGCAGCAGCAGCAGCAGCAGCAGCAGCAGCAGCAGCAGCAGCAGCAGCAGCAGCTGCAGCTGTGCCTGGCTGCCCTCTACCCATGCTGGCCAGCGCCTGAGCCAGGAGGGGGTTGAATCTCGAGCCAGCAGGGCCCAGCGAGACTTGAGCAGGCGCCAGTGAGACTTGGGCCGGGCAGATGCGGGGGGTGTTCACCGTGTCCAGCAGGGAACCGGCCCCACCGCTCATGCCAGCGCTGATCATAGCAGACAGGCGCACTGTGGGACTGCTCAGGTAGCTTGGCAGCAGGGAGTGCACTCCGGCAGGAGCGACGCCATGCTGCTGCTGTCCTGACCATGCCGGTGGCTGCGCAGAGTTCCACCTCTGCAAGTGGTGCTGGCCAGCAGGAGCACTCGTAGAGCAACCAGCCTGCGCCAGCAGACCATCAAATGGGCCGGGCAGGTGGTGCTCGGGTGGCAAGGCAGTGGCGCCGGAGGCCGCAGCTGTACCTGCTGCTGCAAGGGGCGAGCCTGTGGTGGCGAAGGGGTTGGGAGGCAGGACAGTGTAGCTGCTGCTGGGGGTAACGACCTCGCGCAGCGTCCCCAGCACCTGTGCTGCCAGCTGGGGGTCAGTCCTCACTCCCTGCAGGCAGTCCGAAACCGGAACTCAACCAGGTGCGCCTGGGAAGAGTGCAACCATCGCAAGCAAGTCAAGCACCAAATTTGGTTATGCATCAGCTGGAGAGGCTAGAGCATACAACCTGCTGGGTCAGCTGCGCTATCTCGGCATCAGCAGTTAGCACAAAGGGTGGCAGCTACCAGCGTTGGCACGCACGACAGTGAAGCTCCCTTCTTGGGGTCGTGACTGTAGGCCGCCTTCGTACCTCTGCCAGAGCCGATATGGTAGTAGCGAGGTGCTGCCTGTAGCTTGGGAGAGGGCCTGCAGCCTGCTTGGTCCCCTCAGGCACAAGCCTCAGGGGCTTGGGCATGTTCTCAGCAACTTCCACCATGGGCAGCCTGCAGCAGCACAGTCATCACCAAACACTTACTCAGTGTGCCTCCCGGGTGCCCTCTTTTGTCCATGTCACAAGCAACATAGGCCAGACGGCATTGCAATTTGAGCTGACACGCAGCTGGAAACAGAGGCTGCTCCCTTCCCTCCCATGCATGCCAGCAGGTGCTTGTGGCGGCAACCTGCCACCCTCCCAAACAAAGCTAGCAGACAGCCCACCTGCCAGTCGGCCTCGTCAGGCTCCCCACTCTGGTGAAAGCCGAGTCGGCTGATGGGAGCGTCGTGAGCCCTCCAACAGCGCTAGCCTGGCCCCCGGCCGCCCTGGCATCCCCGCTGCCCTGCACTGCTGCCAGCAGCACGGCAAGGCGGCTTTCCAGGGACTGCCCCTCCCCTGCCTCCTGCACGGCTGCTGGCCGCAGGCGGAGTGCGGGGCTGGCCAACGGCTTGTTCAGGTGCTTTCTTGCAAAGGACTCGTCGTCGCTTGTACCGGCGGTACGCTCACTGGAGGCTGTATTGGGTGCGCTGCTGCTCCTGGAGGACGGGCCCTGCAAGCAGGCAGGCAGGCACAGTGGCCGCATGAGCTGCTTTTCCAGAGGTAACAACCACCTGGGTAGTGCTGGCGTGCCAAAGGTGAGCCTGCAAGGGCAACCCTTAACCCTGGGGGCAGGTGGTGGCGAACTGTGCTCACCTGGTCGCTCCTGCGCTGCTCTGCCTCTAGCCTGAAGCAGGGCTTCATGTAGGGCCACATGTTGAGGCCTTCCCTCCTGCACACCCGCTTAAACACCTGCACATACAACAAAGGACGGTGACGACCACCGTGATCGGCGGAGCATGGCAACGTCTGAAGCTTAGCAAGAGGCGGGCCGGAAGGGAAGTGGAAGGAACCTGCCGGCGGAAGGTGCGGCAACGAAACATGACCGGGTGCGTCCGGGAGCTTGACTTACCGTGATGCCAAGGCCCAGCGCCTTCGCAGCTTGATGGCTGGGCAGGTGAGTCAGCAAGAGCAGCTCCTTGCGAGTGATGTCTTGCACGTAGACGCCACTCTTGCAAGGTTTCCTGTTGGTCCGCTTCCTTTGGGCTATATCCATGGCTGTTCCCTGCAGGTATTGAAGGGAGTTGTACAACATAGGGCTGCTATTAGCTTCGATCAGCCCGCCTCCGAAGGTTTTGGGGTCAGCTTGCGCCTCGTTGTTAGTACCGCACCCGCCATATTTGGTCGCGACTTCGCTCGCTATGCGGCTTTCCGACACAAGGCTCCAAGCTTGGTGCTGCATGTTTCGCCTTGCGCTTACCAAGAATATGCTCTCCGACAACTCAATAGCGTGGGCAGCTCTTCCATACCAACCGGCAGCCCTGCAGGACAAAAAGGGTCGATGGGCCGCGGGGGTCCTGTGCCAGCTAGGATTCGATCGGCATATAAAGGGTTGACCCGGGTTCACCGTGGTGGCTGAGCCAGTGCAAGCTTGTTTTACCCGTGCGTGCCTTGTGACCTCATTCGAAGCCAGTAGGACCGGACCTGTCGCAGTCTGAGGTTTCTGTTTAACAGTTAATTCGTCGCGAAACTGTACTTAGCATCAAGGTCCCTGGAGGACTTGTCCTCATGCCTTGCAGCCCTAGAGTTTTGGCTGCAAGCTATTGACAACTGATGATGAGCTGGCAGCTAGATGCCGGTCTGGGCTCCGTACACCTCGCCTCCATACCTCCTGCTGGAGTGCTCTCTCATACGCGCCTCAGCAGGACGGGTGTGGGGAGCCCTAGCAACAGAGCAAGTAATGGCAGGAGGAGCACTGTTGAGGTATGGAGTCACTGAGTGTGATCCTTGGGTGTTGAAGCCAGGAAGGGAAGGATCGGTGCCTTGGGCGCAGCCTTGATACAGTCTTGTGAGGGGTCTGGAAGTGTGGGTAACCCCTTGCCCAGGTGGGGCTGGATGCAATGGTTGCCTGCCACTGGGCTCTCTGCAGACGCGAGGGGAGGTAGTACAACCGCAGTTGCGTATTCTGGTCTGTCAATAGAGTGGTGTCCTTCATATATGGCTGGTGGTGAGGCTGTGCACCCAGCGTATAGCTAGACGCACCAGCGGCAACGCAGAATGTCAAGGTATGGTCGGTGGTCTGGACAGCTGCCTGAGCTGGGGCAAGAGGCAAGGGCAAAGCGGGGCCTTGCCTTGCACCCTGCCTGTCTGCTATAAGCATGGGTGGCAGGTAGTGCGAACAGGGAGAGTGAGAGTGAGCTGGACTGACAGGGCTGGATGCAGGATGTGCCTGAGTCTTGCCTGAGTGCTGATCCAGTAGGTCTCTCCCCGATGTGTGCACTGCGGCAGGTAGTGTGGACAAAGGGGAGGTAGGGGAAGCCCGCTCTGACATTACTGGATGCAAGGTATACTCTGGGTTTGCCTGGAGCTACTTTTTACTTCCACAACTGTTACAAGCTGAGACATTTTGAACCCCACAAAAAGCTGGACAGCGAGGCCAAGAGTACCTGATGTACCAGGGGCAGGCGCAGCAAGGGAAGCAAGAGGAGTTTACATAGCCCACAAGACTGACGTCATGACCAACGTCAGACCCAGAAGCTCTTGATACAGAACATTACAGCCCTGTCAGTCCAGTCCAGCCCAGCTTTGCTCCCTGTTCGCACTACCTGCCACCCATGCTAATGACAACCAAAGTCACTAAGCCCATCTGGGCACCAAAACATAGTGGCCTATAGTACCAGGCGGTGAGCGAGAAGGGCTTTCAAGCAAGCACACCATGCACTCCAGCACCGCGGGAGAGACACCAGGACACTAAGCACTTGTTTCCTACTCACATCCATTGCAGTCCAGGGGCAAGGCAGCCAGGAATATCAGCGTGGAAAGGATGGCAGGTGCAGGGTGTAAAAGAGGATCAGTGTGGTGCAGTGTGGGAGGTTAAACGAGGGAGCGGGGTCTGGTGGTGAGGAGAATGAATTTGGTGCTGTAGAGTAGGGTGAACTGTAGCGCAGAGCAACAGGCAAAAACAAATACATGGTCCTCCAACGAATGTGACCAGCACCGGCTTGTAGACAGCAAGGACCACGGAACAATAAACACCTCTCCAACGTCCAACGTCGCGCCCAAGTGCGGAATGCTTGTCCGGAAAAAGAGCAGATAGGGACATACGTGCAAACTAAAGCAATTTCATATAGAAGGTGGCTCCACGGCTCAGGGACACAAAGGTATCCTACAAGCGGGCTTCAGCCTTCCACGCCAGCCACAAACCCCCATAAAGCCGGTACGGCTGCATGTGACCACTTGCTGGGGCAGGCCTGGTGGGGCCGGTACTAGGGCTCCCGCCCGGGCTTACCCGGCACTGAGGCTGGCGGCTGCCGGCCAAGCAGTGCCTGCAGCTGCTGCATCCTCACATAGTGCCGCTGCTCCTCCACCAGGCAGGCAAGCACCACGCGGTTCTTCTGCTCCTTGCCGGAGCGCCTGGGGACCACCGCAGCCTCTGCTGCTGCCGGCGCCACAGCCGGCTGCGGCCGGCGCGGCTGCCGCAGGGGGAGGCCCTGACCCGCTTCCTCTGCAGCTGCAGCTGCTGCAGCCAGGGCTAGCACTGTGGTCGCCAGTGGCTCTTGCGCAGCGTGAGGGCAATGACCAGGGGACACCCGGGCTGGCGCTGCTGACCAGCTGTGGAAAGGTGGCCTCCGGTGGCCACGCAGTGACTCGGCGTGCACCCTTGGCTCCTCCGGTTGTGACACCGCCGCATGCTGCAGCGGGCCCAGCTGGGGGCTGCCTGTCGCCACACCCAACATAGCGCTCTGCACGGCTGGCAGCTCAAGCGAGCCTGCTGCGGGTGCAGGCGGCACCAGGCGGTGCGGTGCCGGGGCTGCCGCTGGGAGGGGCGAGTTGGCTGAGTGTAGGAAGGGGGATGCCGGAACCTTGCAAGGCTGCATAGATGCCATGCGGGTTGCTTGTCGCAGCACAGCAGCAACAGCAGCTGCTGCAGCGCCAGCAGCACTGCCATTAGCCGTGGCAGGGCGTCCGTCAGCAACGGCGCTACCAGGGGAATCGCTTGTGACGTGCACGGCACTTGAGCGCTGCAGGGCTGCCAGCAGTAGCCCGGGGTCCTTGGCCAGCTCCTGCGGCAGGGGAGCGGGGCAGCCAAGTGAAGGCATCGGCATGTTCCCCACCTAAGGGCTGTCAATAACTGATGCCAGGGGATGAGTAGGGAGCGTGAATCACTGGAAGGCAGAAAACATGCAGGTGGCAAAATGTCCACCTAGCACTGACAGTCTTGGGAGTCTTGGTCAGCCGAAACGCCTGCTGGGGAATCCTGCAACAACAAGGAGGTAGCCATGCCATGCCAGTTCGATTCCCCTAGTCTCCATGCACAAGCAGGACATGCGACATCACAAGCCTTTCCCACTCAAACACACACCTTGGCGATGCAGCTCAGGGGCTCAGCAAGTGCTGGCGCCCTAGCCAGACAAGCCTCCTCCAGCGTGTCAGCAGCCACATGCCTTGGTGCCAGGGTATCCCGTGCTGCAGGCTGAAAGGCCTGCCTGTGGGCCTGGGCATGTGCTGCATCTGTTTCTGACGGGGGGCACTGCCTGCAAGCAAGAATGAGGCCCAATTGATGAGTAAGCGCTTCGTGTGGTAACCCTGCCTGTCAAAATGGCTTGGACACAGCTCCTCGCACCAGGTACAGCGCCACTTGAGGGACTCACAGCAGCATGGTCAGGTGGCGGTAAGCTGTTAGATTAGACTAGACTAGGTTCAGCGCAACTCTCCTCTTCTTACCGTGCAGACAGGCTGTGTAACCAAGGCTCCATAACCCACCCCCCCACCTGGTGCCCTGTGGTTCTTAAGGGCACAGCGCAAGGCACGGCTGCGGCTGTGCCTCGAGGCCTGGGCGTGTTTGTTGGTTAGTCATTACGCCATCGTGCTTTGCTCCCCTGCGCCATCCCACCCGCCCCCTGCCCCACTGCCGCGGCTCGTGCCAAGCGGTTCACTCGGCCGCACCTCACGCAAGACGCACCTTAGCGCAGCACCGCCCATGCAAGTCCGCGCAGACTCGCTGGACCAGCTCTCGTACAGCTTGCCAGGCGAGTGTGGCGACAGCTGCCCCTGGGTGCTGCTTCCCTTGAGGACTTCCAACAGGCGCTGGAGCCTGCAGGCTGCCCCCGGCTCGCCGGGCACAGGCCGGACAGGGGCCACATGGAGCGGACCCTGCCTGGGCGGTCCTGGCACCACGTCGCTTGAGGCGGCGCTGGCTTCACTGAGCTGCTCCCGTCGACAGGCCCTAGCCTCAGAGCCGCCACCACTGCTGCTACTGCTGCGTGGCCCACGCCTCCACCCATCGGCCTGCAGCGGTGGCGTGGGATGAAAAAGGGGGCTCTACCTCTAATCGGGCCACGCCGCCGAAGCGGCAAGAACACATGGGGTGTCCACCTTTTCCAGATGGAGCAGCGTGGCCATATCCTTCCCAGCTGGAAATTGATTACTGGGAACCACCTAGGACAGACCGCACCCTGACAAGGTCTTACCTTGCCAGCCCCCTTGGCCTCCGTTCTGAAGCTTGGCTTGACATAGGGCCACTGCTGGATGCCCCTCTGGCGGCATAGCTTCTTGAACACCTGGAACAACAGTTGTGGAACGCAAAGTTGAGCCCAACAGTGCCTCAAGTCAGGGGTTGGAGGGTGGGGAGGGTAAGCACAAACAGGTGTGGCTGGGGGTACATCACGACCGTCCGGGAGCCCATAGGGAGGCTTTGCAGCTGCTCACACTAGCAACGCGTTAACTGAGAGCACCGCTGCTCACCAACGAAGGACTTGGCGGCAGAGCTGTTGTACTTACAGTGATGCCGACGCCCAGCGACCGAGCGGCCTGGTGAGAAGGGAGGTGCATGAGGCTCCTTAGCATATCGCGCGTTATGTCCGCCACGAACACCCCAGAGGCACAGCGCTTTTTATACGAGCGTCTGGGCGCCTCGTCACCCAGTGAGGGCGCCGGCCTTGGCATCTCGCAACGCCCGTTGTCCAGCTCCATAGAGCCTGGATACGAATGGCTGAAGCTACACTGAGGTGGGAGAAGACGACAGCACATGATGGTACCAACCACGGCAGCATGGTACCGCAGCATATTGGGTTCGTCCATACCTCCGTACTGCTTTCATCTGCAGCCACGATCAAGACCGAGTGTTGCAGAACTTCGAGGCCATCGGGACGACGCCAATCTCTGCTCACCTTTGCTCTCTGACAGTTGGGAATTGCGTTGCCCAATAGGGATGGGGTTCCCACTATGTTGTCCATACGAGTTCAGTCATGAGTTCAGTCATGTCAAGTGAGTCCAAGGAAGCTCCACCCATACCAGTATCCTCCGGTCCTGGAGTGATTGCAATTGCAGTTGCCACTGCCAACCCGCAGTTTTCAACTCACAATATTGCAAAATGACTGTTTGACCGCCGTTGTTAGTTCTCCTGTCAGCATTCGGATCACATGGGCAAGGGCAATACTCCCATACCGCTCCACAGAGGGATTGCCCTCCAAGCTAACAGCTTGCAAGCGACATTTTGAAAGAATAGAAATTGCAACTATGTCTTGCACCTTGGGGTGTCTCGCTGCAGCCAAGTGCAGGCTGAACAACCCACACCGAGTCAGTGCCACTGCTAAACTAGGAGGCGCGCGTGTGTGCTAAGTACACTAACGCGCTGAAACTACAGCAGGCCAGAGAAGGGGCACATGACAGGCAAGCAATGTGGGGCCCAGTCATGTAGCCTGCCCCAGAATGTGTGTTGTAAGGTGAAGGCTAAACGAAGACAAGCACAGCACCGAAGCAAAGAAGCACACAAGACAACAGCACCAGCACAACACACATAAATAAGAGCCATCCTCAGTTTTAACCAAAATACGCCAGGTGGCTATACAACCAACAAAGCGCTTGACCAGCAACCCACTTTGCGTCATGCGTCACCTCTGCTGTACCTCATGCTGCACAAGCACAGCCTCCCTCCCCTCCCCTGGTTCTAATCACTTTAATAGCCATCCAAGTGTTGACAAGCCCAGTAGCCAATGCCTTCCCTTGCTGCAGCCAGGGGGCACACCTCACACTGCCCACTGCTGTAGGTCTAACTAGCAGCAAAGCTGGTGCCGAGCCTGGCACCATTCAGCCACCCCAGTTGGTCACTGCTGTTGTGGGCTGTGATCCGTGGGCCCTTCAGGGAACAGGATATGCCTGCATGCAACAGCAAGTGCATGGGTATGTGTGGGTACAGCCAAGGCCACAGCCATAGCTTGGCCAAATAGTCGAGCACCATGGCAAGAATCTTACGTTTAGCAAGGCTCTCCACAGGCCAGACCACGCTGTCAGGCTAGAGGCATGGACAGGCAACACGGCCGGGCACAAGGGCCACATCCACTGACAGTGGCTATGCTCCCAGCTGCAAGCTAGGCACACTAGCATGACCCTGAAGCTGGGGAGCATGCAAGCAGGCTGTTACTCCACACGGTATGATCCCCATGCACCCCATGAAAGCCTTTGGTGAAGGACCATGGGGCCCCTGCTATCAGAGCGGCTGCCGGCGAGGCTTGTGAAGTGCAGGCAGGCGGGCAGGCAGGGATACTGATTGGCCAGAAGCAGAGCGACCCGGCAGACAGGCGGTGGGGTGGCGTGGACAGATGCTGGGATGCGCTGGCTTAAGTGGGATGCATACCTCGGTGTGTGCTCCAGCACACCCCGCCCGTCACACAACCACATTTGCCTGCACACGTGCGTTCATGTGCATGGAGGCCCTCCCGCTGGCCGCGCCCACCGTGAGATGGAGAGGAAGTCGGGGAAGTAGGGCATGGAGTAGACATTGATGCGCGCCTTGACCAGGCTGCTGAACACCTGGTCCAGCTTGGCCAGGAAGTCTTTCACCGCCAGGTCCTTCCCCGCCTGCGCCTCCGCCAGGCGAGCAGCCGCCTCGCGGACCTGCAAAGCGCGCGCAGGACCCAGAGTGAGTTGGGCGTTGGAAGCGGACGAGGCAGGCCAACAGGCCCCGGGTGAGGGGCAGGAGCGGTCCCACGACACTGCAGGGAGTGGTGGATAAGGTGAGCAGTTGTGAGGGGTGCAACAGGTCTGTGGCGGAGCTTCAAGGTGGGGTGCATGAAGCGCAGATACGACTTACTCCAAACCCCACCCATGATTGGTTCTTCGGCCTGTTCTGTTTGCACCGTCTTCAACCCCTGCATCACCCCACCCACCCCACCTTCCCTGCCGCCAGTGGGCATGCACAGGGCCCTGCCTCACATTGAGCGCACTCCTTGCCCCAGCCACCATCCCTTGGCCCTCCCCTCCCAGGGAGCCGGCGTCGCCCGCCGCCCCCCAGCTGCCACCGCTGCCCAGCAGCCCGCTGCCGCGCAGCGCAGCGTCCGCAGCAGACGGGGTGGCGGCCGCGGTGGCAGAGCCCCAGCTCCCCTGGGCTGCCAGCACAGCCAGGTCCTCCGCGGTGGCATGCTGGGCCTGCTGCACATGCTCTGCCTGCTGCTGGGAGGAGGGTGGTGCGGCATTGGGCCACTGCACTTTAGGCCCTGGTGCCTGCTGCACCTGCTGCTGCTGACCGGCACCTGCCGGTGCTGGCGCCGTGGCAGCACTGCCCCCTCTGCCGGCGGCGCGCATGTGCTCCTGGTGCAGCACCGCTGCCCAGCGCCGGCGGGAGATCTCCGCTTGGGCCACGCGCTTCGAACAGATGTTCCAGTAGTGCAGCAGCCGCGCCCGCTCTCCTGCCGTCAGCTCAATGCGTGCCTGCAAGGAGAATTGGAGGTTGGGAGGATACCACCCCTGGCATGGATAGGAGTGGTTGAAGCACGGCCCAACCAGCTGACAGCCACTGGATCTAAGGAAGGTCTGTCTCAGTGAGAGTCCCTCCCTGCAACAGACATTCACGTTTTACAAGACACACCTGGAGACGGGAGCAGGGGTGGGTATGAGCCAGAGCAGCCGTGCCTCTGCCCGCCCACGCCAGGCCAACCTTGGCGGCCCAGAAAGGCTACAGCGTCGTAGCTGTGCACAGTGCCCGTAGCCAGGCATCCAGGGCAAAACGTCCCTCACCCCAAGACTGCAGCGGGCTGCTTCGGGGCCCTTTTTTCCTCCACCAGCACGGCTCTTGCTATCGCTGACTGCCCCACACCCAAAACAGCAGTATGAGTTATAACCCACTGCCCCACACCCAGGTCTCTCCAGCTATCCCCCCCCCGACACCACACACACCCACCCCACCCACCCACCCACCCCACCCCACCAGAGCACCCTCACCGCCACTCCGGCCCACAGCTGCTGCGCGCGGTCCTCAGGGCAGCTTCCCTCCACCATGCACGCCTCTGAATAGCCGGGCCGCAGCTTGGAGGCGTACCAGAACAGCTCCACCTGCACGCACCAGTGCCAGCGGCAGCCCCAGCCTTGCACGCTTCCGGCGTCACTGGTCCCCCCGTTCAGCTTCTGGCACAGGGAACCTTTCCCGCCGGCTGTCACCTGCCTGTCAAC
>BBXU01002618.1:0-10995 GCA_001598975.1 Parachlorella kessleri
CCCCACCCCCACCCCCACATTGCGTTCCCTCGCTGTCAGGCCCGGTGGTGACGCCCTCTCTGGGCATCAGGTAGCGCACTGCATGGCCTGGGGCCCACGAGGAAAAAACCGGCCCTACAGCCATGCTGCGCGCGCGCTTAAGAACCCTAACCAAGCGCCCACCCCCTGGGGAGCCTGCATGCCCAGCTGCTGTACGGCCAGGCCCTCACCATGTACCGCACGGTGTCATGCAGCGCCCGCATCTCCTTGTCTCCCTGGCAAGCCGTGGCTTCTGCCTCCCTTAGCACATGGCATATCTCCACCTGCACCACCATCGTACGCAGACATATCAAGCAGCAATCGCGCTCACAGTAGGCTAGCAGGATGCCTCACAGTAGGCTAGCAGGATGCCCTGACCTGTCCAACCTGTCCAATCTGTACTCCACGATATAGCAGGCTAGCAGACGCGTGACTTTGGCAGCATGTTCTGACGTGCGAGTCCGGCAGGGGAGAGCACAGGCGGCAATCCTCTCACACCAGCTTTTGGTGCCAGGCTTTCCATACCGTGTGCCGGCCCCAAGGGCTTACCCACCAGACAACAAGCCATCATGTGTCACACCAGCAGGGTCTCCCCAGCACTTGGCAAGCCGGCCACAGCCCACCTGCCAGATGCGCCAGGCCTCTATGAAGTCCGCGGGCGTCTGCATGCCCAGCACCTGCTGCATGACCACGGGGCTCTCAAACTCGGGCAGCTGGATGGCCTGCAGGCACATCACAGCGCAGCATGATGCAGCAGGCACAGCATGGCAGTAAATGACGCCGCAGGCGTGGCAGGCAAAGCACAGCAGGTTGACGGATATGAGGTTGGGCCCACCGCCAAGCAACCCTGGAGGGGTGTGTGTTTGTGCCTTGTCCTGCAACTAGCCCTGCCTGTCTGCATCACATGGGATCCTTGGTTACTTGGCGGCTACAACAGCTAAGGGACCCCGGCTTGAGGCATCGATGGCAGCGCAGAGGAAGCATGATAGGGGGTTTGCCCCCCTAAATTTAGGCCGCAAGTGGGGCGTCTAGGCCAAGGAGGAGAGATCATCACTGAGCTCGGCAGCCGACTGGGCGCACCCTTTTCCCCTGTCAACCCTCTCTACCCAACCAGCCAGCCAAGTCCAAATGTCCATGGCATCTCTACCTGCCCCGCATGCCCTCACCACCCAACCAAAGCCCAACCGGCGCCCACACCCTCTCTTTCCCCCAGCCAAACCTCACCAGCCAGCCAGACAGCCCAGTTGGAGTAAACCACCGCACCTCTGTGACCTCGGCATCAACCCCCTCTGCAGGGGACCCTTCGGAAGGGCCAGCAGGTGCTGAATCCGATGCACCCGCGGCCGCAGCAGCGCTGGCGGCGCCCTGGCTGTCAGAAGCCCCCTGGCCGCTGCCGGCGATGGGATCCCACCCACTGCCCAACCGAGGGCCCTCCTCCCCCTCCACCTTCAGCTGCTGTGGCTGCTGCGGGCCGCCTACGTCGGCGCCGGGCAGCGGTCTGCTGCTGGCAATGCCAGCGGCACCCAAGCCAGGTGCGGCTGGGGGGCCAGCGCTGGCTGCAAGGGGGCCGCCGGGGGCAAAGGGGCCGGCATCTAGCGACCCCTGCCGCCGCAGCAGCGCAGGTGCGGGCTGGGTGCGCTCCATGAGCGGCACCACCGAGGGGCTCGACCCGACGGGAGGCTGGCTGGAGTGAGGCGCAACCCCCACCCAGCTCTTCTGTCCCTGCTGCTGCTGCGGCGGCGGCAGTGGCGGTGCCGGCGGCGGCTGCTGCTGAGCCCCCACCGGCCCCAACCCCACTGCAGGGGACCCACTAGCCTGCCCTCCCGGTACTGCCCACGCCTGCCCCGCGCCCCCCCTGGGGCCACCCACCGGCGCGGAAAGGCTCGGCTCTGCCGCCGGCTCCTGCTGCCACTGCTGCGCCAACATGAGCTCTAGCGGGAGCAGCGGCTGGTGAGGCGCCTCCCAGTTGGCTGCTGGCGGCATGCCCAGCAGGGGAACCATGCCTGGCGGGGGCAGCACCGCTTGCTCCTGCTGCGCGTGGGCTGGGAAAGTAAACTCGCTCTGTTGCTGCTGCTGCTGCTGCTGCTGCTGCTGCCAAAACTGTGAAGCTGACAGCCGACCTGTCCCCGGGTGCTGCTGCTGTGGCTGCCAAGGCTGCTGCTGTACAGGCAGGTGCGCTGTGGATGGCTGGGCCCCTTGTGCTGCTGGGAGCGGGCCCAGGGTGCTGCTGCCCACGCTGGGCACGAGGACATGCTGCTGCCACCCAGCCGGGAATGCCTGCTGCGCCAGCTGCTGCTGCTGCTGCTGCTGGGGCAACAACTGTCTCTGGCCCGGCGGCTGTTCTTGTTGCTGTTGCCGCTGCTGCTGCGGCGGCTGCGGCGACGGTCGTTGTTGCTGCTGCTGGAACAGCTGCAGCTGTGGATCAAGCAGCCCTTGAGTGTGGTTGGCAAAGGCGTCACCGCCAGGCAAGGCTCCGGGCTGCAGCATCTGCGCATGCATACCAGCCGCAGCCTGCATCCAGCCAGGCAGGCGGGCAGTAGAGAAGTTATCACGGTGGGTACACAGCGGGCGGTGGCCTGCTTGTGCATGCCCAGCTGGAGCGGCAGAGGGCGATGCCTGAACAGCGCAGCACGACGTTGCACAACAACAGCAAGTCTGGACCCACTGTGGCTGGCAGCCATGAGTAGATAGCCCTGGCAAACAGGGTCCCAGGCACGCACCAGCGCAGACTTCAGTAAACAGAGCACTTTTCCCTCCCTGCAACAAGGGACCGTACCGGCTGTTCGGCGGCAGCGCCGGCCTCCAGTGCCGCCACCATGGCCTCCCTCACAGCCAGCACCCGCTCCTTCATGCTGGCCGACTGCGCCAGGCGGGCGTTTGCGTCGCGCATGCGGTCACCCTCCGCCTCCAGGGCCAGCAGCTCGGACTCCTGCTTGTCCTGCTCTGCACGCTGCCTGCAGGCCAGGGCAGGGAGCCAGGCAGGCACAGCAGGCGGGGGTTGCCACATGGTGCCACCGGGTCACACTTGGGGGAGGCGGAGGCAGGTACCTGGGCGAGGGGAGCGCGGGTCTGCTGCTATGCCGAGCCCCAGCGTGGGGTACGGGCGGAACGCAAAGTGCCTTCTTGGCTGTAAATATCAGCCCTCGACCCACGGCAGAGTTGGTCCTCAGGCCCTGTTCAGGCTGCACCCCACCCCACCTGTCACGGAAGCGCTGCTGCGCCAGCCGGTTCTTCTCCTTGCTCTCTGCTGTTTTGTAGCGGCTGCTCTTGCGCTTGGCCGCGGCGCTGCCGTGGGCCCCCTGTGTGCTGTCGTCGCCGTGAGAGGAGGGGTTGCCAGGTGGCCTCTCATCCTCCGAACCACCACCCTCCATAGGGCTTGGCTGCCACGCTGCCCTGGGAGGGGCTCAGGGGGCAAAGCTGGCTGAGGGCAGCTTGTACTTCCCCTTCCAGACAGGCTTTCTACGGTCTGGTGTTGACGCCTTGTAAGGTGAGGTGATCTGAAGGCTGTGAGGTGATGGCAAGGCTGGCTAGACTCTTCTTGGAGCAAGGCTTGTGTCGCCTAGGCTGACGTCATTAAGTACGTGCTCCGAACGATGTAGTGGCATGAAAAGGCTGAGGATGATCTCGTCAGGTTTCGTATTGATAAGGCCTACGAAGGGCAGTTTTCAGTGAGACCGAGGGAACGAAGCCAGCGGGTACTTGCGAGGAACGTATTGGTTATCCGTATGGAAAACACTGCAAAGAAAACATGCTTTCGCTCGCAGGATCGGGAATTTGCGGCATACGTACGATTAGTGTAATGAATGACTCATCAATATGCAGTATAAACAATTAACTCATGCGTGGGCCATTTGACGTAAGAGAAGTTTGTGCGCAAGCCATGGTGCAAGCTTGGATTACACGCCTAAGCTGTCCATGAAGAAGAGGAAGGATCAGAGAGACAAGGGCCAGCGTGCAATAACTTCTTTCCTCTTTACCAAAGCGGCTGGAGAGCACCCCAAGCCACTTCAAGAGCATCCCAGCTGCGGCTCAGTTGATGCCTTGAGTCCAAGGCATGACGCACCAGGGAGTCCACAACTGAAGCGCCCTCGGGCTGTCTCTCCCCACGAGAGCTTTGAAGAGGTCCAGCACGTTTCAGAGAACGACGATGCAGGGGAAAGGTCTGCCCTGGCTCCCTTCCCACGGGCGGCATTGGCCCCCGCAGCCGGGGCAGCAGCAGTAGCAGCAACAACAACAACCGCAGCGCCGCAGCGCCAGCGCTCAAGCGGCGGCAGCACCGTTGTTGGTGGCGGTGCCCATCCTAGCACCCGGGCCATACCTGGCAGGGACCCAGCCCGCCATGCCCGCATGCAAAGCAAGCTTGTGGGCAGGGCGGCGCCTTCCATGCACCTGGAGGGCGACACACCGGTGGACAGCAACACAGGGTCAGGTCCTGCCAGCACAGCCAAGCTCACTCCGCTAGAGCAGCAGGTGAGCGCTGCCTGGATGGCAAGGAGACACCCTGCTGGTTACGTGAGTTCCGGGACCATGCCTTTTGCCGGGACACGCCGGTAGTGGCATTCGCTTCCAACCCCGCCCCTTTTCAGCGGATCTTTTCTCAGCCGCTAGCAGTCTAGCGTCATTACCTGGGTCGATAGAGGTTGGCCTGCGCTCTGTCCCTTGGCTGACTGATTTGCAGATTGGAACGGAGCCTGCTGACGTGTTATGTCCGTCACTAGGGGTTGCAGCCACACCCGGCTGCTGCTGGTTCACCATGGATGCCAAGGGAACTGAGAAGCTGAGGAAGTACTTGTTCGGTGAACCAGCTCTTTTTCTGGGCTGCTGTAGGTGGTAGAACTCAAGCGGCAGTACCCAGATGTCTTGCTTATAATAGAGGTAGGGCACAGCCTTGGTCCGGGTGCCCGCCTTACGGGCGCATACCAGCAGGGGTGGGTTGGGTCTTGGAAGTTGTTGCCAGATGTCCTCCCTCTTGCGACATTTTGGCATGCTCCTGCTGGTTAAGGACTATATTGTAATCTATTGTGCAGGCGTGGTGCTTGGACAGCCATGGTACAAGGAGAGAGTGAAGGGCGGAGCAGAGTTGCCACGAAGTGGTGGTGTGTGTAGGATCTGGTTGGTGAGTGTTCTGTGGAGAGTGGCTTGCCGTGCAGGTGGGTTACAAGATGCGATTCTTTGGCGCGGATGCGGAGGCTGCCTCCAGGGTGCTCGGAATCGGGTGCTTCCCGGATCACAACTTCCTCACCGCGTCAGGTGAGGACGCCTGGTGCCTGGTACCAGTCAGGGTGCGCCAAGGGGTCCCGCAGAACTGCGGGCAGCCCTGCCCTGTGTTGGACAGTTTTCTCTGCCGTTGACAGCCGAGTCGAGGGGGCTGTGCAACCTCAACCACAGCCTGGCTCTCCCATGTACATGCCTTCCCACACGGCCGGCCAGGTAGCCGGGCTGTGCTCCAGCCCTGAGTGATGAGTTGCGTGGCGCTGGCCTGCAGTCCCCGTGCCGCGGCTGGCAGTGCATGTGAGGCGGCTGGTGGAGGCCGGCTACCGAGTGGGCGTGGTGCGCCAGGTGAGACAGACTTGCTGCTTAGTGAGGTCGGGAGCACAGGCTAGGCGTTGTGGTGTGTCGTACCTGTGTTCCTCAGTCCTTGGTGGGCGTTTTCAGCTGGTTGAGGGTTACCACCTGGTGGATGGTGCGGAAGCTTGACATCGTCACCTTGTGGCAGCATGTCCAAAGGAGTTACCGGGCGGCGTGGGGCCAGCGCGCGGGCTTGTCCCAGCACTGCTGGTTACCTCCCGCGAGACATATATCCTAGCAGGTGCAGTGTTTCATCTACCCAGCTGCAGTAGCCAGCGGGCAGACAAGCCAGAGACACGCGCCAGCCTTGTTGGTGGGATGCACTTGTGCGTGACTCAGTACCAGAACCACGCATGGACTTGCATAAGGCACCGAGCACCAGGGAGAGGTCAAACTCCTACCATTACCAGCAACCGTAAGTGACCAAAGCCGAATCCCTCAGCCCTCCCTCCACCCCTCCGCCTCCACCCTGTCCCTGCCGCCCCTGCGCTGGAGGTGCTTGCCGCCCCCCTGAGCCAGCAATCATGGCGGACATGCTGCTGGGGCCCTTGAAGGCCCCCTCGCTCATAGCCCCCGCATACCCTGCAGCAGGGAGGCACGCGTGCCAGCAGGTCCGGGGCAGCGATGGACGCCGTGGGTAGGGGCTTGGAGGAAGCACAAACCTTGTAGGGCTGCCTCGGGCTTGAGGCGGCGGTCTGTCTTACTTTGGGCGGGCCGGCTGCCAGCCAAGTGGGAGAGGCCTTGTGTGTTTGCTGCTGCTGCTGCTGCTGCTGCTGCTGCTGCTGCTGCTGCTGCTGCTGCTGCTGCTGCTGCTGCTGCTGGTGCTGCTGGTGCTGGGAGGCAGGCAGGCAGACATACATACTAAGAACCCACCTAGGGCCATTCCTACGGCAGGCTCGCCCTAAATGGGGCCCATAGCCTGTGGTTCGTGCTGCGCTTGCTGTCCCGGTTGGCCGGGGGCTGCTTAGGGTGTGACCTCCTGGCCTACTTGGATGTGCCATGCTGAATCCCAGGTGTTACCCAGGGGAAGTGCTGGGGCTTTGAGTGTTTCTCCCTTGCCCAAAGGGTTGGTGACTAGAAAACCTGGCATGTGGCGTCCTGGGGGCGAGTGATGGCCAACCAACTTGTGCCTGCCTTGCCTGTTTTGGCTGCTGCAGGTGGAGACAGCAGCCATCAAGGCAGCGGGTGCCAACAAGTCTGCCCCCTTTGAGCGCAAGCTGACTGGCCTGTATACCAAAGCTACCCTTGAGGTGGGTGTGCTACAAAGTTCTTGGAACGTCCTCTTGTCCCTCTGGTGCCACAGCGGACTGCATCACTTGCACAGTTACCGTGGGTCGTCAGAATGTCCACCCAATCGGCAAGGTGTGCCAAAGCCCTCAAAGCCGCGCAGTTGGGGTGCAGTGGCCAACATTGGCGTGACAGCCACTGGGGGGCAAGTGGGTGGTGTTGTAGCACATGCTTGTGGACCTGCTCGGGCAGGTTGGGCAGACTACGACTTGCCTGCAATTTGGGCCAATAGGTGACTTCAGACATACTGCTGCTGCTGCATGATATTGGGCGTGTTGCTATGGCACGCGTGTGCTCAGCCCTGCCCTGTGCTTTGCCACGCTGCCTGCTTGTGCCCCCACACCCTATCCATACTGCATTGCGTGGCACCCGCTCCTGCCGCCACCCTCCGCAGCTGTACAGTGTCGCTCCCTCCTGCATCCCCCAGCCCTCCTCAGAATACTGCACTGCTTCATGTGTCGGTGTCACTGCCACCGCCCCAGGCAGGGGAGTTGGCGGGGTTGGGAGAGGTGGACACCCGCGGCGGGGATCCTTCCGCCTCCCCGTCCAGGGCCCCCTCCGGCCCCAGCCTGTCCCCGCCGGGGTCGCTGTGGAGCAGCCAGCGGCTCTCCAGCTACCTCGTGTGCGTGGTGGAGGAGCCCCTGGGGCCTGGCAGGGCAGGGACAGCAGGCCCAGCAGGCTCAGCAGCGGGGGAGGCACAGCAGCGGCAGCAGGGGCTGCAGGAGGGCCGGGGGGATGTGGAGGTGGGGCTGGTTGCGGTGGAGACGAGTACCGGCGATGTGCTGTATGACCAGTTCAGGTGAGGCAAACAGCCGTAAATCCGGTCAAGTGAGAACAGCAGTTGCAACAGCAACACCTGCAGCAGCATTTTTGGGCTGAGGCTTGCTGCTGTGTCTGTCGCGAAAGTTGCGCCTTGGCAGCAACAGACACACTGGCCTGCAGTAGCAGCAGCAGCAGCCCCTGTCCTCAAGCCCTGACAAAGCCATGCCTCCGTGCTCGGGTTGTGTCCCTGCTGTAGCCTCGGAGGAGGGCGCTCACAACCAAATCAATTGTTTTTTGCGCCGCTCTGCAGGGACTCTTTACTGAGAGCTGAGCTGGAGGCCAAGCTGCTGTACCTGACCCCCGCTGAGGTAGTAGCAGCCGCACCCCTTACCTCCCCCACCCGGCGCCTGCTCGGCAGCTTTGCGGGCCCTGCTGCTGCTGGCGCCGCCAGAACAGCTGGCGGCGCCTCCCGGGGCGCCGGCGCTGCTGCTGCTGGAAGGGGACTCCGAGGAGGGGCCAGAAGCTCCACAGCTGCGCGGCTGGAGGTCGTGGATGGCGCACAGTACAAGCAGGGCGGGGCGCTGGCGGCGGCGGTGCTGTTCTATGGGGAGGAGGGGGAGGGCAGCGGTGCAGCCCCGGGCAGCGGCCATAGCGGGCGACCAACACACCATGATCGGCCTGGAGGGCCACAGCAGAGCCCTGCTGCTGTGGACGCTGTGCTGGGCCTGCCGCCGCTGGTGCTGCGCGCGCTGGCCCACGCCCTGGATTACCTGAGGCCCCTGGGCGTGGAGGGGGTTTTGCGGCTGGGGGCAGCGTTTCGGGAGCTGGGTGTTGCACAGGAGCTGGCCCTGAGTCCCAACACGCTGCGGTGAGGTGTCCTCCTGCTGTGGTGCATGGCAAGGAGGAGTGCCCTGCCTGCTCAGGGGTCCGTTGCGGGGGCTAGCAGGAGACCTGTGGTGCGGATGGCGTGTGCCAGGTGGGGGCCCTCAGTGTGTTGCGCTCCTCGGCCGTCACCCTTTGCCTGCCAGGCATAATCTCACAAGCCCAAAATGGGTTCCCCGTTGGGTGCAAGCTTACAGGTGTAGGTATGATGCATGTCCCAGCTGTGGGCTCTGCCGCCTGGTTGCATGCAGCCTGCCAAGACAACGGGCAAAAAAGGGAAAGATTACTCCGTGGCTACTTAGGGCCTAGCCAAGACCTTACTGCCTGCACGTGTGGTGCCCCACCCCACCCCCGCCCCGCAGGCAGCTGGAGGTTCTGAGCAACACCGATGACGGCAGTGAGCGGGGGTCGCTGCTGTGGCTGCTGGACCACACGTTGACGGCCGGCGGCGGGAGGCTCATGCGCCGCTGGGCTACACGGCCGCTGAGGGACAGGGCGGGCATAAAGGCACGCCTGGACGCGGTGCAGGAGCTGCTTGAGCAAGGTATGTGTGTGGGGTGTGTGTGGGGGGGGGAGTGTCACTTCGAGTATAGAGTAAGTGGGCTTTTGATATATGTACTGGAACTTCAGGTGTACTGGAACTTCAGCTGCCTTGGCTTTGTTGAGCCCTACATGTCCTCTCTACCCGTTAGTCTTTGGTCGCATATTGCTTGCAGGGCTTCTCAAGCCTTGCTACCAGACTTGACACTTTCCCTGCTCTGCCAGTGCTTTTTGTGTGCGCCTGCTCCCCTTTTCACTGATGTGGTTGGGCACACATGTCAACGGGTGTGCAATTGCAGCCAGCAGGGCACATATCTATTTGTTCCTCCCATGCACCACATGCAGGTGACAGCCACCCCGTGCTGTCCCGCATTCCCGCCGCCCTGACTAAGCTACCAGACCTGGAGCGCAGCCTGACCCGCGCCTTCCACGGCACCACCTCTCCCTCGGAGTTTGTCACCATGCTCCGTGCGCTGGGCGGGCTGCACAGAGCGCTGGGCCTGCGCGCCGACCTGTCGGCTGACCTGTCAGCAGGGGTTAGTCACGATGAGGTCATGGCTGACGCTCTTGGGGGTGACGCCCCGGTCACAGACCTGCCGGGCGAGGTGGACGCCCTACCTAATGGTTCCCTCGCCGGCGGCGGGAGCAGGGAACGCACCAGACAGCATGCACAGCAGCTGAGGCCGTACCCCGCTGTGGAGGTGTCGGGGGTTGCGTCATGGCTACTACGGCAGCTGCTGGCGGCGGCAGGGGACCTGGGGGTGGCTGCGGCGGCCAGGGATACGCTGCAGAGGCTCGACGAGGAGGCCGCAGCTGCCAATGACCTGTTACCGCTTCTAAGGTAAGGTCCCCTTGCCTTGGATGAAGACAGACAAAGGGAACATCAGAGCACGCATTACTTACTCGCTGTGTTTGTAATGGTGTGTCCTCCGCTTCTGCCATGCAAGTGCCTTGCTGAAGTACGGGCCGGCCAAGGCATTGAAGACCACGGCAAGCTTATACTTACCTATCGCCCGAACCAACGCCAGTCCCGTGCAGACTCCTGCACCTTCTGCCAGGCATGCAGGGCTTGCACCATGGAGCTCACAGATGCAAGGTTTGTGCAGAGTGACGTCCCACCTGGATGTGGTCTGGGTCAGAGTCACAGTCTCACAAGCAGCTCCTGCCGCACCCCCGAGCACCAGCCCTACCCCCAACTGCCCCCGCGTGCAGGGAGGCCGACCCTCCCCCCTTCCCCGCCGTCTCCCGCCGCCGCGCCGAGCTGGCCGCCGCGGAGCAGCACTTGCAGTCCCTCCTGCCGGCCCTGGCCCGGCAGCTCAACGTGCGATCTGTGGAATACATCTCCCTCCAGAACCAGGGCGACTTCCTGGTAGAGGTCCCTGTAGAGCTTGCTGCCCGGGTACCCAAGGTAGGGGTGCTAAGCGTCGCTGTGTGTGTGTGTGCCAAGTGGCCAACCTGGTGGGCGGGGTGGGGTACCTCAGTAGGGGCAAAGGAAAGGGTCCTTTCTTGGGCATGTGTGGATGGACCCTTCTCCCGCCTTCACTGGTGCGCCCCAGCATGAGCCGCCAAGCAGGCTTCCAGGCTGTCGTATGCCTGCCCCCCTTAGGGCGGGCCAGGCCACCCAACGTTCCCCATGGGGTGCGCCTGCACCTCACAGAGTCACGTGGGTACACTCTATGATTCGTCGTGGGGAAACAATACCTCCAAGTGATCATGCTGCCCTCCAGACACGGCCCCCACGCTTGCGTGCCCGCCCCCCACGGCTAGGCTGTAACATGTGTGGCCCTGGCAGGATTGGGAGAAGGTGAGCAGCACGAAGAAGGCCCTGAGGTTCCACCCGCCCCAGGTCAAGGCGGGCGTGCAGCGCCTGGCGCTGGCTAGGGAGCACCTGCAGGCGAGTGAGCGGCGGTGCCTGTGTGTGTGTGTGGGGTGGGGGGG
>BBXU01002619.1:0-10878 GCA_001598975.1 Parachlorella kessleri
CGGTCGTCGTGTGTGTGTGTGTGGGTGGGGGGGGGGGGTCCGTTTGCTGTGGTGTGGGTGTCCATGGGGAGTAGCTTGAAGCCTGGTGGGGCGCCTGGGGCCTAGGTAGAGGCCAGGGCTCCCTGAAAAGGCCGCCATGGTGCATGGGCAGCAGGGGGAGGTCAGCCAGCGATGGTGGTGGTGACGGTGACACCGCATAAAGAAAGCTAGGCTTTGCGTGGCAGGCGCGCATCTTGGCCCAGGGGCCCGAGCCGTGCTTTCTCTCAGCCTCCCTGGCGCAGCAAGCTGAGCCCGCCCGCCCAGCGCTGGTTCTTGCACCACCCTGCTGCTGCTGCAGTTGCTCGCGTCTACCGCCCCGGGGTACTGGTGCTGCTGCGGCTGCTGCTGAGGTTGCTGCTCATTGGGGTTCTGCTGCTGTGCAGGCGGCATGCGCAGCGGCCTGGAAGGAGCTGCTGGCAGACTTCAGCAGGCAGTACCTGGCGGTACGGGGGGCGGTGCAAGCCCTCGCGGCGCTGGACTGCCTCAACAGCCTTGCCTCGCTGGCCAGCAATGCAGGGTGAGCTGCAACCTTTGCGATAACCTCTGAGGGGCGTGGCGGGGCAGGCAGGCATGGAGCAACTGGTTGGGGGCGTGGCAGCCGGGCGAAAAGGGGGGGGGGTGTCCGTGATTGGAAAGTGCCGCAAGGTGCAAGCTTGGAGACTGAGCTTTGCATGCCTTCTCTTGGCTTGATCTGTGAGCTCGCCTGCTGTGATTGCCTCATGTTGCTGCAAGCGGGCGGGCAGTGAACATTTACACTTATCGTCGTGTGCATACGGTCAGCGCTGTCGCCACACTTCCGAGACCCAAGCAGCAAGCACCAGTCCATTGCACGACTGGTGTAAATGAAGCCGGAGCAGCGTTCCCAAAACCCTCCATCAGGTGTGCAGCTGCAGCGTGTGCAGCAGACCACAGCGTGCGCAGCAATGCCTGCTTCTGGATGCAGATACACCCGCCCAACCATACTGGATGACAGCGCCCCGCCACAGCTGCACATTGTTGGGGGCAGGCACCCGGTGCTGGACATGACGATGGGCGGCTCCTTTGTGCCCAATGATACCCACCTAGAGGTACGTCGGTTGGCAAGACAGGGGAGGGGTGAGGAGGGCCGCTGTCTTCCAGTAGAGATGGAATGCACTTGTCAAGATGGGGTCCTCCATCTGCTGGAGGGTTGGTGAGGTCAGTGGCCTGAGAGTTTGCTGAGGGGCTGTAATTTTTCTTTGCGGCCAGTTTCGGCAATGGGAGCACGGCAGTATGGGAGCCATGTTTGTGTGCTTCTGCCGACGGCTTCAAATACATATCTGTTGCATCGGGCAACCAAGTGGAAGTGGACACTGTGTCAAACACTCACGCTGGCGCTAAACAACAAGGCTGAGCCAGCCAGCCGGGAGGTGCCTTCTGTCATAGACAGGTTGCAGACAGCAATGTCCTTGTGGCTATGGTGTCAGACTGGGTGCCAGCTGTGCGAGGTGCTGACCTGGGGCTTGGAAGGCGTTGCAATCATGCAGCTGCTGTTGCTGCAGGGTGGTGGCTGCAGCACGCTCGTGGTCACAGGGCCTAATATGGGTGGCAAGAGCGTGTACATCCGCCAGTCGGCACTCATAGCCATCATGGCTCAGGTGGGCGGGCACCAAGGAGCTGTTGCAATGCGTGCTTGTGCTGGGGTCTTCCATTGACAGCATGGCGGTAATCTGACATACTATAGGGCCGGGGGAAGCACTTGTGAGCCAGCCACATCTTTGTAAAGGTGACATGTGGCACGATCTGCCTGCTATCAGACTTGGTTCGACCCGGCGGGCAAGCATACCTCGGCTATTGAGTTTTCGATATTTGCACCAGAGGTGCTCACTCTTGTGCTTTGCAGATCCACGCGTGCTCGGCTGTCTGTGACTATCATTTGACTGCCCTGCTCCCATGCTGCGCAGATGGGGTCGTTTGTGCCGGCAGAGTCTGTGTGCATGCACGTAATGGATGGGGTGTACACCCGCATGGGCGCGTCTGACAACATTGCCCAGGGCCGCTCCACCTTCCTTGAGGAGCTGGGGTGGGTGCTGCTGTGCATGACCCATGGCTGACAGGCTGCGAGTTGAGCTGGTGGAGAGCAGAGTTTCTTTCGAACAATTGCTGCTGATGTGCAACGAGGCCGGCTGCTGCCCTGCCTTCTTGGTAGTCACCCGTCTTGCCTAATTCGGGCTGCCTCAGCTTGAATGAATGCTGAATTTACCTTGGAGCAGAAGGGAGGCGAACATGCGTCTGCTTGACATGCTCTGAGCAAAAGGCGCCCTGAGAAGGGACCCGCATCCTGACAAGCCGCCTGCTGCACTGTGCTCTGCCGCAGGGAGGCTTCCGCCATCCTAGGCAGCGCCACCCCCCGCTCGCTGGTAGTCATCGACGAGCTGGGCAGGGGTACTAGCACCCGCGACGGTGTGGCCATCGCAGCTGCCACGCTGGAGTACCTAGCCAGAGACCTGGGCTGCCTCACACTCTTTGTGACGCACTATCCTCAGGTGCGGTTGATACCAGTGGAGGCGCTTTGTGCATGCCAGCCTGGCAGGTGCATGGCACGTGCATCCTTGTAATAGGGAGAGCAGTTGTCATCAGTCGATGGGGCAGGGTTAATGTGACCCACTGAAGCCCAGCTGCTGTGGGTGCTCAGCCGTTGGGCGGTCATAGGTTGCGAACATGCATCCTGTCAGTGCCAGCCTCGAGAAAGCAGGAATGCTCATGAACGGTCTTGGAAAGCCTCATCTGCATGTGGTCGCATGTGCATTGTGCATTGGCAAGGATTAGTTGGCACTGCTGGAAGCGCCACTAATTAATACTAACTCAACTAAATACAACAGTACACTGCTTGGACTGCTGCTTGCAGGTGGCTGCGCTGCATAAGCGTTTCCCAGGCATGATTGCCACCGGCTTCATGGGCTTCCTGGAAGACGCCTCGCCAGGTATCAAGGCCACCAGCGGCGGCTCCCACCCCAATGTATCCATCGCACCTCAGCCAAGCAGCAACCCCACTACAGACCTTTGCCAGCCAGCTCCGGTCCCATCTGGCCCCCCAACCCCGATGAACGGCCCTGCTGGCGCGGCACTTGGAGGAGACAGCACGGCGGCGGAGGGCGAGGAAGCAGCTATGCCAAGTATCACCTTCCTATACAAGCTGACCCCAGGCGTGGCGCCTCGCAGCTTTGGCCTCAACGTGGCTAGGATGGCGCACCTGCCATTAGGCGTGGTGCGGCACGCGGCAGTGCTCGCAGCTCAGCTGGAGGCAGCCGATAAGGCTCAAGGCAGGGGCCAGCTAGCAGTGGCAGGGGAGCATCGGCAGCAGCAGCCAGGGCCAGGAGCCGATGGAGAGTTTGGTGCCGGAGGTGCTTGTAGGGCAGGTGGGGAGGCAGTGGGGAACACTGGTGGGTGGCCTGCCGATGGGCAGCTGCAGCGCAGAGCAGCAGAGCTCCGGCAGCGGATCTGTGGTCTGCTAGGCCGAGCGTCAGCCCCACTAGGGCTGGAAGCCCTGCGAGAGCTCCAGCGAGTTAGCAGAGCAGCAGCGCTTGGGGGTAGCTCTCCAGGGTAGGTGCAAGAGCCAGGTAGAGCAATGCGAGAACTGGCTAGTGTTAGCTTAGATGTGTATACAGAGGTCCACGATTGCAGGTTGTTGTGTTTGCCAGTTGTTCTGTCGCCACAAAGTTTGTGTTTACAATGGAAGCAGCCAGGTAGCCGATGCCATATTTCCACCATTGGCTTCTTTAGGTGTTGCATAGTCTCCTTGTTGGCAGGCTTGGCACTGTTGTTCGAGTGTGGCGCCCATGTGTAGGGCCATACGTGCAAGCTGCTGCACTCATGAGTACCTTAGCCAGGTTCACAGGGCCGCTTGCACATGGACTGACACATGTACACATTGCATCCTTCAGCTATAATTACAAGGAACATGACACCAACTTAGTCATCAGCTGCAGTGGCAATCTTTGGCACCCTCAAGAAGCGCCCTTCTGTCAGTGGAAACTGCTGCACCAAAGCATCCCTGCATGGCAACCACACGGAGCAATCGAATCAGCAACCAATAAACCCAAACGCATAATGGTATGGATTTTTGCAAGCATGTGGAGCTCTTCTTTGCCTGGACTTTGCCCACCTACACCTTGGGAGTCAGCAGCCCAGTCATTGCCCCCTCCGTGCCCAGCTAGCTTCTGCTGTCCCAGGCAAGTGTCTGCAATGTGGGCGGATCTACTGCCATGCAGTTTGCAAGTACAGAACCGAGGCTCCCACCTGATCCTCATGGGATGCGTTTTGTAAAGTGCAAGTCCGCACCTGTTGTCATACTGCCGGGGCTCGTCTTCACGCAAGCAGTTGTCCGCCTCGACTTCTGCCCGAAGGGCAGGCGGCACGCCCTCAACGTCCACCTCTTGTAGCTGGCCAAACCAGTCAACGATGTTCTCTATCTTGGGTGCCCAGTCCTTTACCTGAAGCCAAGAACGATATACGCAAGTCTAGGTGACAGCACGGAAGTAGAAGCAAAGATAACGATGGAAGCTTGCTCTATAACCTCTTTTTACTTGCCTCGTCCTCTGTCAACGCTATATGGGCAAGCCTGGCCAGCTCTTGAACATCAGGAGGTTGTATTTGGCGTGCCTCTCCGCTTGTTGCTTGCGTGGATGACCGCTGAATTGTATTAGTGCTTGGCCTGCTGTGTAACCACAGCCTGTTAACGCACTGCCTAAGACCCCGTGCTGTCAGGGACTGCTGCATGATATGGACAGATGAAGCAGAACGTAACATATGCTGAAGCTATAAGGTGCTGCAAAGCTGCATGTTGCTGGGTTATTTTCTTAGTTACAAGGTCCGGTCCCCAGTCCTGGGTGACGCCAAGGATGCGGTGCCTGCTGCGTTCTTCAACATCTCCACACCTGGCTGCCAAAACATTCCCTGCATCTTCTCTGCCATATAAGAGGTTTCTGCAGCGCCAACGAGCAGTGAGCAAACTGTAATGTGGGCCTCCTCGCCGAAATGATCACTTCCTGCTGGTTCACGCAGAAATGGCTCAGCATGGCGGAGCCCCGCCAGTGTCGCCTCTTGAAGGGTTCATATATGCTTTGGCCAACCCCATGTCCTTGCGCCCCAGGTAGGCCTTTCTTGGTGGCGAGTGCTGAACTGGCCTCTAAAAACTGTTGTAGAAGTACTCCCACCTTGCCGAGCCTATGGTCCTGGTTTGTTACTTTACAACGAGCTGTGCCAGCCCTGTTGCTCCCGCTTGGCAGCGGCGAAGGACCCTACCAAGTGGTGGCGCCCTGCACAAGCACCGAAGTGGACGCTGCCTTCCAGCTTCTGGCGGTGAACACTCCGCCACCTCAGCCGCAGGCCCCTGCTGCCAGGCTACAACAATCCCAGAGGTGGGTGCCCTGGGCCCTCAAACCCGAAAGCCTTGAGCACTGCATGCGGCACTACATTTGCAAGTTGACACTAAATTCCCTTGGCTGCAGGGCCGGCCTGGGAGGCCCACCAGCTCCACAGCATCCACCCGTACACCAGCCACAGCTCCCGCCCATGCCCACACAGCAGCGCCAAGGCCCTGATAAGTCAGTGCTGCCAGCTCCAGCAGCAGCGGCACGAAAAGGTGTCCAGCCATACGATGGGGCTGCTGGACTTGCTGATGACGATGATGACGACTTCTTTGGCAGCGTGGATGTGGACAGCATGGTGCAGCAGGCAGAGCATCAGCGACGCAAGGCCGGCAATGCTGTGCACACCTCTCAGGCACCCACTCAGAGGCCTACTCAACCGCTGCCAGCCCAAGCCTACTCTACACAGTTCCGCGCCGGCGGCAGTGGCAGCGGACCTGGTGGCCAGGCACCACCGCTACTGCGGCAACAGCAGCAGGGCGAGAGAGGAGGTGCTGCTGCAGGCAAGGTGTGCAGTCACGGGCTTCCATATGTGCAGTGCCAGCAGCGGCAGCAGCACCTGACAGAATTGCAAGCACAGCTGGGCAGTCTTGCTCTGGAGTTAGTAAAGCACCTTGGAGATGGGGAACAGGCAGCAGTCGAGGCCACCCAGGCACGGATAAAGGAGCTGGGTGATATCAAAAAGGAGCTGGAGCAGGCCGCTCCAGCCAGTGCTCAGAGCTACCCGACGGGCAGCGGAGCACTGGGTCCTCAGCAGCAGCAGCAGCAGCAGCAACATCTACAGCAGCCACCCGGGTCAGGCCTTGGCATACCACAGCCACAGCAGAGGAGTCATAACGCAGGCATGGCAGCAGCTGGGGGGCCCATGCAGCCTCCATCCCACCACCACCAGCAGCAGCAGCACCAGCCTCCCTACGGGGGTGGCTGTGCAGGACCACCTGTTGCTTTGGACAGTGAAAACGGGTACGCCGGCATCGGAGGTGCCGTGGGGCCTAGCAGCAGCTTAGTCCCTGGCCGGGGTTATGAGGATCGTGCCGGCCAGGCAGGGCAGGAGGGCTTTGGCGGGTCTGGTGGGCCAAGCGGCGGGTTCGATCCCTACCTGAGAGAGGCAGCCCCTGCGCCAGCCTGGTCGCCAGACAAGGAGGCGCTCAGGAATGTGAGGGCTGAGCGGGTTGACGGCTCCAAGGATACCAGGTGCGCTGCTGTCCTTGTCAGACAGCAGCTGCATCTCGCGCCTGGCAAAGTTCACCCTTCTCCATGCTTGTGCTGCCAGGCTCACTCCACATTCTCAGCACAATGGAGCAACAGACGCTCGCCCAAACCAAGCTTACTGTCGATGTGGCTGGTACCTTTGTTAGACTGCATTTGTTCGTGAGGATTGGGGCCGTGTTTCGATCTCGCTGTGCAGCACTCCCTGGATCGCTTGTCATGCTACTTTGGTCAGACGCTGGCGGTGGCCCCCTTCAGCTTCCTGCTTTAGAGGTCACCTTGTCTGTTCGTGCCATTAAGTGATACATTTCGCACTAAGTTGGCTTATGCCCGGTTCTGCAGCTGGGGCAAGGAAGCCTTCCCTTGGAGCCGCCAGCTACGAGAGCTGAATCAGACACAATTTGGCAACCGCGGTTTCAGGCACCAGCAGCTGCAGATCATCAATGCGGCGCTGTCAAGCAGGGATGTGTTTGTGCTGATGCCGACAGGTGGGTTACCTGCAGGCATATGCACCATGGACAGTACAGTAAACACTGCCTGATTTCATTATTCGTATCACCTGGGGCGACAAATGCTCAGCCTGGCATACTACGTGCTAGGTACCAAGACCACAAACTCTGTGACAGCTTCTGGAGCTGAAGTGCTGCTGTCAGCGGTTTTGACCACCTGAGCCTTGAAGGCATCAACGCCGTGCCCTGGGGTAGGCGCATGCAATGATGAGGAGCACTTGTTCATGCACACAGGTGGTGGCAAGTCCTTGTGCTACCAGCTGCCGGCACTGGTGTCCAACGGCGTCAGCATTGTGATCTCGCCGCTAGTCTCCCTTATCCAAGACCAGGTGGGGACTAAGGACAGGGACCTCATATGCTTGCAGCCTCGACCACATCAGCCATGCTTGCCTCCTGTTACTTTTGTCTGCTAAAACAATACATGCGCGGAGTGGCTGACGTTCTCTCTCAGCCTTGATGTCATCAGCGTGAACCAGTGGCGAGGCAGTGTTATGGTGGTGGCCCACAGGTGCATCACCTAACTGTGATGGGCATTCCGGCAGCCTGTGTGGGCGGTAACATGCCCTGGGAGCAGCAGCAGGAGATATACGACAGCATTTACCACAACCCAAACTCAATCAAGGTGCGCATGAGGGGCTGTCAGAGCGGCAGGTCTGATGGTATTGCTACTGTACAGGTGGGCGTGTGATACTTATTTTCAAGCATTAACGCGTCCCTGTACTCGCTCCCAAACCACCAGGGCCTTTGTGCTCAGCATTTGGTGGACAGTCCATAGGGTTTACTGAAGCCCAGAAGTCGGCATGCCACACCAGTTCACGGAGGTTAGGTAATTGCCTTGAGCTGTGCAGGTGCTGTTCATCACCCCGGAGAAGCTGCAGGCCTCCGGCAAGCTGCAGTCCATGCTGGACCAGCTGCACCGGCGCAGCATGCTGGCCAGGGTGGTGGTTGACGAAGCGCACTGCGTCAGCCAATGGGGCCACGGTGAGGTGGCTTACATCCTTACTCAGCATTGCAACAAGGGCACCAGACAAGGAGGTGCTGTACTTGTACTTAGAGGTTCACCGCAGGCAGTGATTCTGCCGAGCAGAGCATCAGCTCCTGCACTAGCCAGGCCTTGTGGGTGCACAATCATATGTGAGGGTATGTCAGGTTGTGCTGCTTCAAAAAACTGCAAGATTCATCACCCTATGCATGATGTGTGCTGTACACCTCTCACTACCATTTGTGACTGCAGACTTCCGTAAGGACTACACCAAGCTGAGTTTCTTCAAACAGAAGTGAGCCGGCTCTGCCCTCCTGCATGCCTCAGTATTCGGAGTATAGCAGCACAACTGCCCAACGCTTCTGCAAGTTGCAAAATCACCTGTATGACTAGCACATGCAACGACTCACGGCGGCGCTTGACTGAGGTGCAGGTTCCCAGGCGTGCCCCTAATGGCACTGACTGCCACAGCCACCCCACGAGTGCAGCATGATGTGGTGCAACAACTGGGCATCCAGCAGTGCATCATGTTCAAATCTTCATTCAACCGCGCCAACCTGAGGTGAGGTAACAAGCTAGCTTATTCGTTCCTCTGATGCCTTGGCCGTGCATGAGCCTTGCTGTGCCTCCGCCAGTCCCATGTGTTCTGTAAGGGGCATTCGAGACCCACGCAGTAAGTATGGCTTGGCAGGCCTGGCAGATGGCGGAGCTTCGAGAATTGTGAACATGCTGCTTTCTAATGGCATATTAACCAGATCATTAAGACATTGTCACACAGGCCATTGATGCCATGAAACCCCTGCTCAGCCCTTGCCAACTGCGCTAACCTCCTGCAGGTATGAAGTGCGCAAGAAGAAGAAGGTGGCCGCTTGCATAGAGGAGATTGCTGAGATGGTGGTGGAGAAGTTTACAGACAAGCTGGGCGCCAACAAGCAGGCCTGGAAGGTGCAGGTGAGCTGGTGAATAGCTGCCTAGGACGCTGGGCAGGCTGCCTCAAAGTGCAGTTTATTGTAGGTGGCGGGCGCCATTGATAACACCACACCACCGGAGGCTGCAGGTGGGAGTCGGGAAGTACACAGCCGGCGTGGCAGGGATGTCAGCAGATGGAGAGCTGGTGCCTGGCTCCAGATAAGACCTGACGGCTCTGCAAGCTCCAGATGGCCCATACATCACACAGCAAGAGATTGACGGTTACATGGCGCCCGCTGCTTGCAGTGCGGCATCATCTACTGTCTGGCCAGGAATGAATGTGAACGCGTGGCAGATGACCTTGAGGTAAGCAACTGTCCCTTTTTTCCCCGGCCGGCCTTGGTGAGTTGGACACTCACAGCAGAGCCACATCCATGTGGGCAGAACGGTCACTTCATGGGTAGCCAGCCAAAGCTCGACCTGGCTGTTACAAACAAGTGGGGCGTAGAATATTGCAAAGTGACAGCATCTGAACTGCACTCTGTTGGATTCACCCAGTTCTGCATGTGGTGCATCCTAGCCATGCAGAACAAGCTGACTGAGGCGCTGGGACCCACCAGGAACCGCATGCGGCGTGTCAGGTACGTGTGGCCATGTGGTTTTCTATGTATGTTCGGATCTGCAGGGCTGCTGATGTCGGTCCCTACTGTCACTGTTCTGCTGCTGGCCTGCAGCTTCTGCTGATCACTTGATTGTCCATGCGGTCTCCCAGTGCAGGGCAGCCAGCACAGTGCCTCGGCTGCCTGTTGCTAGTCAAGGGTTATGTCATGCGCACTGGGATGTGCTGCCATGCATGAGCGGCCCACACGAGACAGCTGCATGACCCTGCTTTCCTGCAGGCACTATCACGCCAACCTGGCCCCTGAGGAGAGGGAGTCGGTCCAGCGGGACTGGACCAATGGGGTGGTACCCATCATTGTGGCCACAGTAGCATTTGGCATGGGTAAGTGTACGAGAAGGTGGCCCAGCTGCATACATCGAAACAAGCATGCTGACCTCCAAAATGCTAATTTCCACTGGCATAGCAGGCATTGCACACGCCTCTGAGCGGTGCGGTCTTGGCTCCTGGTTGTGGCTGCCTGGTTGTCCGAAGTAGCAGCCAAATGATGTTTTCCCGGTCGCCTGTCCAGGCATCAACAAGCCGGATGTGCGCTTCGTCTTCCACTTCTCCCTGCCCAAGTCGCTGGAGGGGTATCTGCAGGTGGGCCGTGTTGCACTTCACAAGCAATACTGACAGCTTATATTACTAGCCATGCAGCCAAACCACATTGCCGGCCCCAGAGCTGGCTGTTGTTTTTGAGTAATCAAGCATGGCATGGTCTTGGCGAGTGTTGCAGCACTGGTAGGTTGTTTTGCCATACCTTGCCAAGGCGCCAGGGCCACCGTGAACTTCATGAACCAGGGAAATGCAGCACAAAGGCAATGCTGGTCTGCTGGCAGGAAAATGGTCCTGCCGCCGTAGTAACCTCTGCTGACGCACCGGTGCAGGAGAGCGGGCGGGCGGGGCGTGACGGCCGGGAGGCCATTTGTATCCTGTACTACCAATATGGCGACTCTGTCAAGTCGCGGCACATGATCCACCAAAGCGCACAAGAGAACAACACGCCCAGGGACCAAGTGCAGTCAAACATGGAGTCCCTGAATGCCATGGTGAGGACGATGGTAGATTGCCTGTTCAACGGATGGCCTGTAGGATGCATAATGGTTGCCTGTTAGGATATGTGTTAGGCCGCATGGTTGAGGCCAAGCTTAGCAATTGAGTCCAAAGGCTTCCTGCGCGTCC
>BBXU01002621.1:0-19335 GCA_001598975.1 Parachlorella kessleri
TAGAGTCACTTCCCCTCTCCGTACAACTATATATCTTTCTAATATTAGCATGGGTGGCAGGTAGTGCGAACAGGGAGTGAGTTAAGCTGGACTGACAGGGCGGGATGCAGAATGTGCCTGAGTCTTGCCTGAGTGCTGATCCAGTTTCTTTCTAATAACCAAACTCGCTAGTCCTTATTGGCTTTGCCTTCACTGGTGTTTGTAGGTGGAACAATGGCTGGAAGTCGATGCCAGCTCTGGCTGCCCCCCACCCAGCGAGCTGCTGAGCACGCTCCATGGAGCAGCGGTGGCACAGCAGGATGCTCTGCCTGCTGGGCCAGCTGTCCTGCTGACCCTGCTGGGCCTGCAGCGTGCCAGGGTGGCGCTTTTCAAGGAGGAGAGGCAGCATTTGGAAAGGGCCACAGCGGCCGCGGCGGCAGCGGGGGAAGGAGCACCAGCGCGGCCTAGTAGGCAGCCTAGTGCAGGGTCCAAGCGGCGCGGCAGCACCGGGACTGGCAGCCAAGGCAGGGCCGCTGCGGCTGCTGCTGCCAGCAGCCAAGAGGCAAAGCGTGGGCGGCAGCAGCAGAAGCCAACAGCTGTGGATGTGGCGGATGAAATTGACTTCAAGCTTGCTGGGGCGCCCTTGGTAGGGGGGCTGGCAGCGGGAAGCGGCCCCGCTGCCGACTCCACAGGCGCCGGCGGCTTGCCTACCGGGGGTCAGCAGTCGTTGCCTGCTGGCGCGATTGATGCTGCTGTGCCGCAAGTAACTGAGGGCACGCGCCCTGTAGAGCAGCAGCAGCTGGCCATGGTGGCAGAAAAGCACGGTAGGGCAGGGCAGGATCGGCCGGCTGCAGCCACTTTGGAGTCTGTTGCACAGCTTCGGACATTAGCGGCAGAACCTGAAGTGATTGACCTGACTTGAGGCATGCATGTCATGCTACCCCAGTTGGATGTCAGTTGCAGGCTTGATGGGCGACTGCGCACAGCAGGAAAGCTGGGCCTCTGACATAAGATGTAATACTTCATTACTATCATAAGGGGCACCCCACCACTGCCAGCATTTGATCGACTGAGACAGAGGTACAAGTAGCGAGCGCAGCAAGGCTAGGTCAGCAGCACACCAGCCCCAGCAGGTCACACACAAGGTAAACCCAAGCACTTGGCGTTCCAGCAAATAAAGGTAGTCTTCAGTGGGGGATCGGAAAGCATCAAGCTCCCATGAGACCACACCCGGGGCCTAATCAAATGCATGGCGTCATCACAGACAACATTCAACAGTGAGCTGACATAGCATGAAACAGGAAGCTAGCAAGCAGAATAGAGTACAACTGGAGCATGACTGCGCTTAGCACTGTCAGTACATTTCACACCTAACTCTCCTAAGTGCACTGCCTGCCATCATCAAGTAGAAGGTGATCGGTATACCCAATGAAAGAGAAGCAACTAAAGCATTCACCCAAACAGCCCAACCTGATATACTGTGACTTATTTAAACAGCCAGAAAAAACCGGTGCCGTGCCCGCAGCCCTATAGGCAGACGCCTGCCTGTCCTTCACCATGTGGCACCTCCACTGCCACAGGCACTAGCAAGCCCTCAAACAATACAACAAGCCTGCCACCATCAACACATACCTTGCATTGAATGGCGAGAGTGCAAAGCTATCACGGTCTCTTTGTTGGCCCTGCCACCAATGCACCAGGTATAGTCAGAGCTCCTGGAAGGAAAGACTCCTCTGGCAGTGGCTGGGCTGCTCACCGTCCCCGTTGGGCAGCCCCTTTTTGCAGCCTACTGTGGTGGCTGCCCTGCATGCTGCGCCTGCCCTGCCGCCGCGCTGCCTTCCCGCCGCTGCACCTTGCGCTGCAAGCCACCGGTCTCTCCAAGCCACTGGGCCCACAGCCCGCTGCGCCTGCTGCGAGTGGTTGGCTGCAAGTCATCTCGCAGGTAAGGGTTCCGCGGAGGAGCGAGCACACCCCCCGGCCGCCAGGGGTCCTGCACACACAGGGCCACCCAGTATACCTATCTCTCCAACCTGCATGTTGCTGGTCCTGTCACTTACAGATGGCTGACGACAGCCACGCAGAGCAAAAGCTGCCAGCCTGGGACAACAGGGAATGCCTGCCACGCAAGCACCCCGTAAATGCCTTGAGCGGACTTGAGCAGCAGTGCATTGAGCCCTGTTGGTCCAGTCCTGTCACGCAGTCGCCCAAAACGTGCAATGCGTCTCCCACCAACCCTGCCTACCAAGACCCTGCACACCTGTGACAAGCTGTTATATGCCCGCGCCAGGTGGATGCCGCTCAGGATCAGCGGCAGCGCCAGCACTGCTGCGACTACGCCACTGGAAAACTTTGTCTGCACTCTGGATGACACGCCCCCTGGCGCCCTGGCATAGTACTGCTGCCCGCTGTGCCCGTTGGCAACTGTCTCAGCATATGCAGCACGCCAGTCTGAACTGGCTTGATGATACGATGCGCCACCTGCAGGAGCGAGAGTGAAGGTCAGTGAGATACCCGGGTGGGATCTACCCCAGAACCAGCTATCAGTTTAGCAGGACGGGCACAAGGTCTTACACATAATCCGTGCTCGAGAAAGGAGGGCAAGTCGGGAAGCTGTCCAACCTCACAGCAGGTGCACTTGGAGACATTCCGCCTGAACTGTAACAGCTGGCCGACTCACCAACGGCATACCAGCACACGTGTGCCCCTGAGCAAGGGAAACTATGACTCTTTGCTACACTCACGTGCAGTCAGCCTGGTATAAGCAGCAGTCAGCTCCTTGAATTGTGTCTCAGCTGCCTGCCGCTGTGCTAAGGGACACAAGTCTGGGTGGTGCTGCTTTGCCAGCTTCTTGTACTGTTCCTTAATCTGCATACCAACGCCAGCAGCTGGAAATCACCAACTTTTCAACCAGGGAAGCACAAGAGCATCGAAATAAACTCATGACACACCTGCTGTAAAGTAGCCCCTTGCTCCAGCCCTAGGACGTCATAGGCGTTCCTGAATGTGGAAGGAAGAGACATGTGATCTTCTCTGGCTGTAGCTGTTGATTGCTGCCAACTGGACTGCCAAAGCACAATCTTATGGCCCACAACTGTGAAACTGGAGCCAGGTGAGGGAGCAACAGACTCTAGTGTCCCATCACATATGACATTTAAGGTTTGCACTCAGAGGCGTTTGTGTTTTCACCAAAACTTCGGTGAGGTCCATGTCAGCTGGCGGGATGAGTCTCCTGGGCTCTCTGCGCCTGCAACTTCGACAAGCAATGCTGCGCGCATGTCGTGTTTGAGCTTCCTTTCACTGTTATCGTCCATTCTGCTGGGTGCCAGACGGCTTTGCTCGGCTGACGAATAATGGTGCGCCGTTATCATGATACAGAAAAGCTCCTTGCCCACTAACTTATATCTGTGTGCGTAGAGTGCTGGGATGTGACATTGACGGGCTTGTTGAAGGTACGGCTGCATGCACCTCCGTAGCAGTGGGAGCTGCGAGCGGTCTGTAGAAGTTCAGACACAGCCCACTATTGCGTACTGACGGCTGGCACGTCAGTTTACTTAGCAGGTTATGTGCGTTGCCTGCATAAGGCATCAGTCAAGGACCTTGCTGTACACGGCCCGTTGGGAGGTGATGTCGCTCACCTGGGTGCTCACTTGGGCTTTGGCACTGCAGTGGGCGAGATGTGTGGCAGGGCACTGGCTTCACAACCTTCACTGTATCACTGTATCACAACTGTGCTATACAGGCTAGCCGGCTTCATAACTCCGTTAGGCTACCATGAAGAGTTAGACAAGTACTGCCAGCCGTCGGTGACTTCCCCGACTCGCGCATTTCCAAAAGGTGCGCTGTTTGAAGGACCTGGGGACATGCTATGCGACGCTGCCTATGGACTGCAGCTGGATTGGCACCTCAAATCCTTGGCTGGCCCTCCCCATGGCCTTCCATGGCCGCATGGTGCCCAGAGGGAACATCCCGCTTGAAGATGGCCGGCGTATAGCACCCACTTCCAAGCTGCCGCTAGCCATGTACTGCTGGGAACAGATCATGCTCACCCACCACTGTCCTCTTAATTGTTAGTTGAGCTAATTGGTTGAGCGACCTCCAGTATCCAGCAGACCTCTTTGGGTTGGGAATTTAGGCGGATTCCCAGCTGATGCAGATGCTCCACAGTGCATGCAGGGCGACAAGGCTGGTGAGCCTGAAGTGCGATAATTGGGCTCCGAACAAGAGTAGACATGGGAGTGGCAGCCAAGCTGTAGACGAAAGTGGTGACGGGGGGTGCAAAGTGTTGACTTGCCAACTTGTTGCTGGAGGGTGAGGGACACATTTTGGAGCTTGGGGTTGTTTGGCGGAGTGCCTGGGACTGACAGTGCCGAGACATCTGGCTTGTTGAATCGCCTTGATGAAAGGCGGCAGGTAGTGCAAGCAGAGGAGATACAGTTTTGACAAGCAGTGCTGGTTGCAAGGTATGTATCGGAACTTGCCTGGCTGCCTGAGCCGCCATTGCCTCCCTCTCGCCAAGGCTGGGATGTCAGGCCTGGACATTATTGTACCCTGTTTTTAGTATGGGTGGCAGGTAATGCGCCCGGGGAGTACCCTGTTTTAGTCTTTGATCGCGCGCTACACTGTGGTGTATATTATCTATTGAGGCCGAGTGTTCGAAGGTGCACACAGGCTGAGCTGAACAGCAGCCTGTCAACATGTTTGTGAAGCTCATGCACGGTTCGCCTTGTCAGTTCCCAATGAGAGTTGTACCTGCTCAATCGGTTAATCAGTCAATAGTCAACAGAGCATAACTGCATAGACTCCTGTCAGCCCAGTATACCCGTACCTCCTTCTGATCGCATTACCTGCCACCCTAAATAAACAGTCATGCATTCAGTGTGCCAACAGCTCTTGAGTCACTCCTCTCTGTAGTAGAACGGTGTGTACTGCTAGCGGCGCTGCAAGTCCTCTAAAAGAATCATTTGTCAGTAAAAGGTCAGTTGTCAGGTGAGTCCGACAGTCAACGGGCATGCTTCCAGCCTGGCAATCAGTCAGGCCCGAATCTGGAGTCCTCGCGTGGTAGCAAGACTATTACCGCCAGCGGCGCTGCAAAATGTTAGGGAACACTGACAAACTGTCATGACAGACAAAGAGTCCATTGAGCAGGAAGTGCTAACTCAATCAAACCTTGCAGAGAGCCTTGTGTCAGGTATGGCCCTCGCACCCTTGCCACCAGCACTGCCTGTCAACTGTGACTTGCTAGAATATAGAGGGCAGAGCATAACTGCATCGAACCCTGTCAGCCCAGTATACCCGTATCTCCTCTCTGATCGCCCTGCCTGCCACCCTGAAAAACTATAGGGGTCGCTACATGGCCTCCACCCCCTCCATGGGCTGTGCAGCTGGCACCGCTGGCGAGTGCTGCACCAGACAAAACCTCCAGCCATCCGGGTCCGCAACTGTGGCGGCACCCACTGTTTGGGTGGGGTCCTCACAGGAGGGCAGCTCCACCTTCTCCCATGCCTCGCCTTGAACCTGCACAGCAGGGCAGCTCTCAAAAATGTTCAACCACCGCTTGGACCAATAACCGGAGCGGGATTCAGGCACCCCCGGGGCATCCCCTACATTAGCCTCTCTTGAAACAGGGCTTCTCTTCTTCAGTTTGTGCTACCTGCTGCCATTAGCAGTAGAAATACAAGGCCTGGCGCTATCTGGACTCTCCGGCTATCCGTATTACATTGCTGCCACTCTGCCCTGTGGAACCCCCCAGCTAACACCCCCGCTGTCTTCCCGCCCTTACACCAAAGGGCATCATCACGCCATGTAGCATGTGCGAGCAGATGTCAAGCAAAGCATATGGAATTGGCAGGGTAGAGAGCCAGCTGCCATCCTATCCCACACCGCCCAGGCACACACCCAAGGACGCCCCACCCGTCTGCCCTACTGCCACCCACCCCATCCCCAAACAATAATCATCCGCTACGCCAGGCTTTCGCCATGCTGCCACGTCACCTCCAAATTCACCATGGTCCCTGCCAGGTCAGCGGTGCCCAGCACAAACCAGGCAAACGCGTTGCCCAGGTCGGTCATGGGCCGGTCGTGGGCGGCCTGCCGAAGCTCTAGAAGGGGCCCGTCCAGCTCCGGGGTAAACCCTACCAGGGCAGAGATGTGGCCTACAGGAGGGGAGGGCAGTTAAGGAGTTTAGGATGGAGGAAGGTAGGGAAGGCTAGTGTGGGACCATGCACCATGGCCCCCCTGTGTTATGGGGAGGACACGGGCGCCAGCAAGCTAGGTGCTTGGTCAGCTCAGGAGCGGACGTGCACTTGGGATCATCAGTCAGCGTCCCTGACTTGGTGCCCCTTGTTTGGTGCCACAGCTCTTGTCCAGCACTGCCAGGCAGGCTCCAATCTTTTACCACAACAAACAACTCATACATTAGTGACTCTCGCGCCGGCTAGAGCCCGCCCACATCCTTGCCCCCCTGCCCCCCTGACAACCCTCCATCCCAGCCCAAAACAGCACACACACCAGCCCCTTGCCCCTTGAACCGCTCACCTCCGCCTGTTGCCTCATACTTCTGCAGCACCCGCATGCCCAGCACCTGCTGGTACCAGCGCAGCGAGGCCGCCACGTCCCGCACGCGTATGCTGACAGTGCACAGCCGCTCCGGAGCATGGGCAGCGTGCAGTTCTAGCAGCTGCCAGGGCCAGCCATCCAGGTCACGCACCAGGGACACCTTGTCCTGCGCGATGGGGGCGGTGAAAAAAAGAAGAGCGTACTTCTAGGGTGGACTCAGCCGCAGCGAGGGTGCGCGTTCAAATGAACACTCAAGCGCAGCTTGTTCTGAGGTGTAAATGGCTTGTCTAAAGCCCATACCTCCGCCCATATCATGCCACCACACTAACTTTTCTACCATGCACTCCCTCTAAGTACCCGCATTTATACCCACAACGGAAACTTTTAAAATGTTGCATCCGGCCTTTCCCCCAGCCTCCCCGCCCCTGACCTCTGCAAACAGACCCCTACCACAACCCTGCCCCACCTGCTTTGATGCTCCTTCCGACCGCACCGAAAACACCGCCGCCAGCTCCTCTGCAACCAAGTGCCCCAGCCCATCCCGCCTCAGCCCAGCCACCGCGTCCGGGGCATCTGGCACCACCACCGTGAAATGATCCAGGCCGTCTCCCAAGCGCAGTGGCTGGCTGGCTGCCGAGGCGGGCGTGCCGTCTGCTGCGACCCCAAACGCAACGTCTGGAGACGGCTCCCGGCAGCGCAACTCCAGCTGGAAGTGCTCCTGGCCGTCGCCGGCGGCTGTAGCAGCAGGAAAGCGCGGCATGAGGGTGTGGGCAAGCAGTATCAATGCAGATGTATGTTAAGTGCCACTCCAGTAGGTGGTAGTCCTCACGATCACAGGCAGCTGCGTGTGGGGCACCATTTGAAAAGGGAAGGTAGTACATAACAAAGGAGGATATGGTAAACACCACCACGTCACCTACTGATTCACGCTGGCGTTGTTGGGCGGTGTTGTAAGGGTGTGCGCGCTTGAGTGAGGGCATGTGTGACAGTGTGGCACAAAAGCAATATCAACACAGGCAATTACATACACACCAGGGAGCTCAGAGAATGTTTCTTCAAACTGCCTTCATCCTGAGTCCAGGGGGGAGGGGTGGGCTGCGCTACATACCTCCAGCCATCAGGGCTCGCTGCAAGGGCGCCCCTGGAAAGTCCAGCTTCACTGATAGCAACAGGCCAAAGTACCTGCAACCATAGATGATACCATCCAGTGCAGCCACTGAAATGCACAAGCGGGGAACTACTGCAAAGTCATGCATCTCCAACAATACTGGGCAAGAAATTCCACCCTGCCCCGGACACTGCCAGGTGGTCGTATACACAGCTGCGTGCAAGCGCCCGTATCTTTACAGATGGGCACGGCACCCTTCAAAGGGCCTCAACTTACCTGTTATAAAACTGTATAGCAGCATCCAGGTTGCTCACATGGTAGCAGGCTCTTAGTAGCCTCCTTGTATCCTTCTGCGCCCAGCTGTCTCCAGGTAACCTGCAGACTGAAAGGAGTAGTAGGTGGTTCCAGGGCTGGCAACTGGAGGAGCTCCTGCATACAAGGAATAGGCGCAAGCAGCAACACCAACGGAGCTGCAAGGAGGACTGGGTGTCAGAGAAGATAACCCAGTGTGACTTACTGCACCGGACCCTCCAGCGTTTCGTTGCTAAGTATCACCATGATGCTGTCGACCACAACTGTTCAGATCGCTTTGTTTGAGGTGGCAGGTAGTGCGAACAGAGGAGACGTAGGGCACACTGTTGACGGGCTGGATGCAGGAATGCCCTGGGTTTTGTGCAGCAAGATGCAGCTGGTGAGTCAGACCTTCTGACGCAAGAAGCGTCCGCCTACGGAGGAACGTTAAATTTTTTTATGAGATGCAATGCAGTGAGTCTCAGTGGGGCTTGCCAATTCCCAGCCAGATCCGCTGTGACAAAGACAGGAGAGTCCTGCGCCCTGGGCGCACCCGCCTCTCTGGTGCCAGGCTGTAGCATTCAAGCCTGCTCGTATGGCTTGGGACCCTAAGCTACCTGACTACGATATGCGACTCCTGCCCCGCACTAATTCACACTGACACCCCAGGGCGGGGGGTAGAAGCCCCAACAATGTCTGCTAATGTCCCCAATAGGGGACTATGGAGGATGGAAGCACACGGCAGCATTGGTATCTGAATGCCTGGAGGTGACCCGAAGGCAGGTGGCAACAGTATACATTGCAAGCCTCAGAAAGAAAAGTTTTTCCAGGTGCGATTGACTTCGCCTGGGCACACTTACAGCCTTGCCAAGGCCGGTGCTTCCAGCAGGTCACAGTTGCGCAACTATAGACAATGTCGTGACTCCAGGGCTCCAGTGGCCGAGGTGGCGAGACCAAACACCCCTTGACACGTCCCTGTGTTGCCAGCCTTCTCGACTTTGCACATTGAGGCCTGCCACGGCTGGGCGGGCGACAGCGCAGCTGCCTCCAGCCACTCAAAGCTGAAGAGAGTACCATTGACAAGTAGATGAAGGATGATCAACCTTACGTACGAACAAATGTAACGAAGCAGCGCAGCGCAAGCCATGCCGCTTCCAGGCTGCTTGACAGTACGTTCTATCAAGGCATCGGGAAAGGGAAGCATGTAGAATAGCAGCAGCATTTGGGCTGTCATTTGCCCTGAGCACGGTGAGTATCACTAACCATCATATGAGAGTTGACAATGAGCGCCTTCAGGCCGCCCAGCCAACAAACCCCACCCACCAGGGCTCCCCCGCTCTCCCTTCCACCCTGCTGTCCTTACTGCACCAGTCTCAGCCCAAATACACCCCACGCTAGCTAGCAGATCCTTGTTCATCGGCGCTCAGCTGTGAAGTCAATCCCTCCATGCAGGTACCGGAGGCCCACCAATGGGGGTCCCGCTGCCTCTCACTGCTGACCATATAGCACCTTGCGTAGGTAGGCAATCTCAATCGTGGCAGCCTTGACCTTGCGCTCAAATTGCTTCTTCACAACAGCGCTGCTTGCACTGGAGGCCTGCAAGCATACCAGAGAGGCTTGGTACACCCGGCAGAAGTCGCACTGGTTGCGTATGGTTTTTGCACCTTGCCTGATGCCTCCATCCGTGACTGCGCCCAAGCTGCCCCTTTCCTAGGAGCAGCTTGTCAAGCATCCAGCACAGGAACGTTCCCAACTAACCCCCAGCCTCCCACACCCTTACACACCCACCCTCTGCATTCAGCGCCTGTGGATCGCCTGCTCAACACCCACTCCGCACGCCCTACCCCCTTCACCCGGCCTAGCCCAGCACACTCACCTTGGTCCTGGCAGCCTCCTGGAAGGCCAGCAGGTAGCCCAGCTGGGCGGGGGTGGGCAGGTCCAGCAGCAGGCGCTGCGCCTCCCACAGGTGCAGCGCAGTGTTGAACGCGTTCACCGTGTCACCCTTCCGCATCTGCAGGCCCAGGGGAAGATATCAGTGTGTGTGGAGCAGGCGTAGGTGGGCGACCGGCACGCACGACGCAACACAATGGCACACACCCGGCACTTGGAGATATGTGTGAGAAATGTTCAGGCAACTGGCCTGCCGCCCAATGGGCACACGAAAGGAGTCCCACTTCAGCAGTGCTGCCACGGGCGGCAGCTGCCCTGTTGCAGCAGCTGCCGTGGCTTCCGCATGTGGAATATATGTTGGCCCATAGTAGACGTGCATAGTAGTATGGAACAAGACTTGAGGCCGGGGCTTGAAGGCGGCGACACCAGATGCACCCTGCCAATGATTTCCATACCCAAAGCCAGCCACCCCCTTGCCTGGATTTGCAGCAGCGGCTCCATGGCGTCCAGGCAGTGGGTGTTGTAGGGGTGCAGCCGGGCGTTGACTCCATTGCGCACAAAGTCCAGCATGGCCTCCGCCTGGGACACCCCCTGCGCACAGGACGGACCAAGGCTGAAGTAGGGTCGCACTACAGTGCACCAAGTCGCGTGGGCGGAGCCCAAACAACTACATGAGCAGTGAAGTTGAACCAGAAGGTGAAGCCAAGACGAGCCCAGGGAGCACAGCCAGTCACAGAGACCTAGTCTACCCTGCCGACAACATGAACAGAAGGTCCCCGCAACAAGCACGCCCCCACCCCCCCCCTTCCCCGGCCGGCCACCCTCCCTGAAACCCCCCTGCGCCGCAACACCAGCCCACCTTCATCTGCAGGTACATGAGCGCCTGGGAGTACAGCGTGGAGGCCTGCTCGTCCACATCCTGCGGCCCCGAGTAACCACCGTGGCCCCTCGCCCGCTCCAGGTGGCCGCACCCGCAGCAGCGCCAGAAGATGACGGGCTCGGGCTGCGGCTTGGAGGCGGCAGCACCGGCAGCAGCGGCTTCCGACGGCGACTCGCCGCTGGCGGCCTCGCCATTGGACTTCTCCATAGCGGAGCCCTCCGGCTCTGCCTGCTGTACGTGACTCTCTGCAGCGGCCGCTGCGACTCGCTCAGCTCCGTCTGCGACACCCTGCTCCTGCACCTGCTCTACAGCAGCAGCGCCCGCCCCCGCCGCCTGGTCCTGCAATGCGGTGGTGCCGGCCTTCTTCCCGCGCTTGGCGCCGATCTTCTTTGGGCCGGCACCGTGGCTGGGCTTAGAAAGTGCCGCAGCAACAGCAAACTTGGCTGCCTCCTTCTCCTGCTGCTCCATGTACTGCTGCTCCCACTTGTCGCTCTGGGGCAGCTGCACGAGCACTTCGGTGCGGCAGCGCAGGCACCACACACCCTGCAAGATCACCAGAAAGGGGCGCCAAAGAGCTTGAGGAACTTCTTGCAGGCAAGCGAGCACCCAGTCAGGACCAAGCAATAGCAGTGTGAGGCTAGATATTACTGGTCGGCCCTTGTCAAGTCAACGTACAGCCGGGGCCAGAGCAACCAGAAGTAGCAACTCGGACAAAGAGCTGCTCAAAATGCCATTGCCCAGTCAGGAGCTACAAAAGAGAACATCAAATTCTGCCCAAGTCGGCTGGAGAAAAGCAGCCAAGCCCACCCCGCGGACATCACACCGTGGCCCTCACCCACGATATGTTCCACTGCCACGCCACTGCTCAGGCACCCACCAGTCACCCACCACCAAGCTCCAGAGAGCCACAGCGCCATCTTGCGTACTTACCACCATCCACCGCCCCACCCACCTCCAAAAAGCGGTCATTGGACTGCTCAATGGGGACCGCACAGCGCTCACAGCCGCAGGCTGGCAGGCCGCGCTGCTGCCGCAGGTTGTCTCGCCGTGCTGGGCGGGGGTCGTACAGCGGCACGTAGGACACCGTCAGAGGCATGCCAGCGGGCACGTCCCCCAGGGTGCGCACTTGCAGGGTTTGGCCTGCAGCCAGCTTGCCAACATGTGTTGGCATGTTGACAGCATCCCTCACTTCTGTGTGTTTCTCATGTCCTCTCGACGCATGCCGCAGGCAAACGCTCCTGTTGCTGGTGTGCTAGTTGCTGCGCATGAAAGAGATTGACTGGCAAGCTCAGTTACAGTAGGGTGCAGATGGCCATGGTGGCAGCTGGCACGCCTGTGCAGGTACCGGGTGACAGCCGTCCCCTTAAATGCTTTAGTATGCCAGCTGGTATGGTGCCGCTGCTGTTGGGGCTGCGCATGGACGGGGGACACGCGGGAATAGGTGCAGAGTCATAGGCAGTCACACCCTGCCGCACATGCATCCCCACCTGATACGACATAGGCACAGTTGGGCGCGCACGAGTGGGCGAAGAGGTTAAGTGCTGGAAAGAGACCTGCAGGCAGTGTGAGGAAAGCCACCACTGGCCGCACTGTTCTGTTATTCTTCATGTTCACCACAAAAGAGATGCTGTGGCACTGACAGCTGAGCCGCACTCGGAAGGCCCTGTCCTAGCAGCTAGTGCTTGTGCATGCTATAGTTAAGGTGGGACCAAACTCTCCACTAGCCAAGAGCTTCACAAGCCATTTGCACCCCGCCGCACAGCGGCACCATAACATTTCCCAGGCCTTAGCTTGACAGCCTTGCATAAGCAAGACACTGTCAAAACGAAAATCCTATCCCACACAAGGGTCAGTCCCTCACCCAAGCCTGGCTCTGTCGAGGACCCCTCGGGCCCGATCCCCTGCAAGGACAGCGCGATCGCGCCTGCAGCACCCTGCAGCTGCACCAGGCTGCTGGGCTGGTAGCCGGGGACGGCGCCAGACTCTGCGAGTGCCACCAGCTCCTGCGCCCAACCAGTCTTTGTACGAGTTTGGTGATCTGCGGTTCGGTGGGTGAGAGGGAGGAAGACTAGAACATGAACCCTGACATCAAGACATACCTCAGCACATGAGTGTGTGTTCCCATCAGTCCCCCAACCGTGCTATTACTGGGTATGGGTAGGCCAGTAAATAACTGGTAGGCAATGTGCCTAGAGGAAACAGAGCATCACAGCATGGCTGCTTTGCCCTTATGGTGGCCGCTGACCATGCAACCTGTGAAGCGCGGCATCACAAACAAAGTCCAACATAACATGACGCTGCGCACCTGGTGCAGTGCACGAGTTGCGCTGACCACGGCCCGGCGCCAGCCCTCGCTCTTGCGGTCCCACACCGACGGTATTTGATCCAGGTCAGCAGGCCCGCAGCGTACAACAGGCGGGGCGGCAGCGCCCTCAGGCACTAAGCCGGCAGGGATGTCCTGCGCCTCACAAGCAAGCGCCTTCACAGCATACGGCGATTTGCGGTCCCCGAGCAAGCCCGACTAGGCAATGCCTATCCAGTGGCGGCCGGAGCTTCTGAGCATCATTGCAACTATGCCTTCCCAGGGCACTGCTGCCTGCCACACCAGCCATGCCCGTAGTGACTCCTCAGGAGCCTCGTACCCTGCCCAGCTGTCTGAGGGAGACGAGATATCATCAAACGGGAAGTCCAAGCCTGGAGGGTGAAGCACCCTGCACACCCTGCTCACCTGCGCCTTGACGCCTGCCCTGCCGGTGTCCAGGAGCAGCAGCAGCTGAAGCAGCTCGGGCTCCACCCCGTGCTTCTTGCACACCGCCAACAGGCGCGCACGAACTGCAGCCAGCCTGCATGGTACAGGTTGGAAAGACTTGTTTCCAATCATGCGGGCACTTGCCATGACAGTGTGCTACCCGTGGCTACTTCTAGGTGGCAGTCAACTAATAGCCAGCCATTGCGGATCTAAAGGCAATAGCACTAGGTGCTCTTCCTTTTCCCAACAGAATTTTTTTAGCTGCACAACACCCTCATCACACGAAGATCTCCAAGGTGCGCACCTTGCGTCAAGCTCAGCGTTCTTGCCAGCACAGGCAAGGCAATACCGCGGCAGGCAGGGGTTCAGCGCTGCTGGCACTTGCTCATCTTCCTCAGCTGCTCCCTGCTGCTGAGCGCTGGCGCCTTCTGCCTTTGATATTTCAAGTGCAGTGCCAATCTGCTGCTGCTGGTTTGCCTCCTCCTGCTGCTGCTCCGCTGCAGGCTTGTCAGCCAGAGCCTTGCTGCGCTTGGGAGGGGAAGGCGGCGGGATGGAGGCAAAGCATCGGTGGCACACATGCAAGCCGACGCGCGTGCGCGTGGTGGTGAAAGCTGGCTCTTCCAGCATCACCAGGGTGCCGGCTGGCAGGTCGGCCTTGGCTACAGTGTGGCGGCCCAGCTTTGGTTTAACTTCCACACAGAAAGGCAGCTTGTCGGCCAGCGCCTCCACAGCAGGCAGCGGCTGCTGGGCTTTGACCTGCATATAGGGGCAGGGGCAGGTGGGACGGAGACGGCAGCAGAGTATCGCAGGTGAGGCACCTGCTGACCCGGCGACGGCAGCGGACCAGTTGGACCAGTGCACTGCAGTGCTGCACTGACCGTTCGTGGCGATGCTAATCTCAACTCTTCACCAACCAAAGCCGATGGTGGCGCACCTTCTTCTTGCCTTGGGCACCAGCGGACCCACCATTGGGCGTGGCTTCACTCGCTTTTGTCCCAGCCATCTCAACAGGTGCGAAAAGAGCTATTACTGCCAAACACTGAACGAGAGTGCCCTTGCAAGACTTACACACAACCTTGTGTGCAAACCGTGCTCACAGGTTGCTGCCAGATGGCTGCCTCCAATAGGCTACACCACTCGAACTGCCTAGGAACACAGTAACTCCAAGGCTCGGGGGTGAGGTTGGACTTCGGTTTTCGCCAGCCTTACCTGCTGCAACAATGGCGCCAACGGTTTCAGCGCCTTGAGGCCCCATGTGCATCGGCAAAGTGCAATCACCCCATGCAATCACCAATGCAGGGCAGGTAGCTCAACCGTGCACGATGTCATGCACTTGCGGCCCGCTCGCATTGGCGTTGGTCATGACCAGCCCGTGCAGCTTCTTCGGCGTAAGCAGCCCTCCTTGAGACGGTTTTTTGGCTCATTCCCAACTACAACCACGCTGTGCCATTCAAGCAGAGCCACGGGCTTGCGGGTCGTTTTCGTCAGGTGGGATCACTGGTGGGGCTATTGGGCGTCTGCACCTCCCTACGAGTTTGCCTTGTACATTGTCTTTGCGTCCCTAATGTGCGATACTGATATCAGCCTTGCTGCGCTTGGTGGAGGATGTGGGGGAAGCACTGGCCCTGCCTGTCCATAATAGGTGCACTAGAGGTTATGGCCTTGCACCTGAACTACAAACTCTGCTCCGTGCAGCCCTGAAGTTGCCCCGTGGTCCAAGGTGGGCGGCCTCGGTGATGTGCTGCAAGCACTGCCCCAGGCTTTGGCAGCCCGGTGAGTTGCTGCCTGCAGTCAGCTTGTGAGTGCAAGCCAGACCGTTGAAGCTAGGCACATGGTGATCCCTGAGTTGGGTTTGCTCTGGAACCTGTAAATGAAACTGGCGGACCGTGGCACGGCCGCTGATGTCGGACCTACTGCGAGGAATACAACGCTTACTGCCGCCGCCGCTGCTGCAGGGGCCACCAGGTGATGACTGTTGCCCCGCGGTATGCCACGTATGAAGATGCAGCGGCCACTGGGGTCCTTGTGCCCCTGGACCTGCCCTGGGACCTTGTCGGCCAGCCAGAGGAGCAGGTTCAGCCCCACCCCAGGCCCACAGCAGCAGCGGAGACGAGGGATGCAGGGCTGCCTCAGCAAGCACTCAGGGCCGGGCACGCTCACAGCAGCAGTGGTGAAGCAGGAGCTGTCGGCTGGGAAGTCAGGGCCGCTTCTCCTTCCCAGCCTGGTGGCGAAGGTGTGGGCAGCCCAACTGGTGGGGCAGGTAGGCAGGCAGCCGTGGGAGCTGTGGAAGCAGCAGGGGGACCAGGCCCAGCCCAGGACAGCAGCGGTAGCATACTGAGCGGTGCAACGACCGGCCCTGCCAGAGAGGCCCAGGCTGCAGCAGGAGCAGGAGTAGGAACATCAAGGCTCACAGAGGAGCCTTTGCGGGGTGTGCAGCCGCACGCTGAGTACCACCTGTGTCGGCAGGGTGGGGTCGACCGTGTGTTTGTGGACCACCCGCTCTTCCTGGGGGCTGGCATCTACGGCGGCGGGCCTGCCGGCAGCGGCAGCGCTTCCAGTGGGGTGTATACCTACACCCACATCGCCAGCGCAGCAGGGCACCACCCCACAGTGGAGCTGCAGTACAATGTGCTGTGCCAGGCAGCCCTGGCAGCGCCCATGCTGCTGTGGGGCTGTAGCAGCACCGGCGGGAGCAGCGGCAAGGGCGCGGCAGGCAGCAGCGGCCCCGCTGCTGATAGCGGTGGCGGCGACGCTGGCTCTGAGGGTGTTGGCCGTCCTCATTGGCGAGGGAGGGCTGAAGGAACAGTGGCACCTGGTGGCGAAGAGTGCACTGGTTCACAAGGCCTTGAGCCAGCTGGCTCCGATGAGTCAGTAGGGAGGGCGGGTGGGGAGGAGCCGCCGGTGGTTTTCTGTGCCAACGACTGGCCCACAGCGCTGCTGCCGCTGCGGCTGCATCACTGCATCCGCTCGCTCCAGGGCACTCTCACCCGGGAACCCTGGCACGGGGGGCTAGGGGCAAGCCCTGTGGCTGGCGGCGACCCACAGCTGCACCCAAGAGCCCAGCTGCCCCAGCAGCAGCCAGGCCCGCCAGGTGCTGCTGGCAATCATGCGCCAGTGCTAGCAATGGCAGCAGAAGCACCACCCGTAGTGGGAGCGGGGGCTGGGCGGTTGGAGGCACAGCGGGCTCAGCAGGCGGTGGGAGAACTGTACCGCCAGCTCGCTCAGTACCTCCGTACCGCCACCTCAGCGTACTGCATACACAACCTGGCGTACCAGGGCCTCCTGCCTGCCGCCTCCCTCCCTTACCTCGGCCTGCCTCCCTCGGCTGTCACCGAGCTGTGCAGGGGTGGTGACTGGCGGAGCCGGCTGGTGAGCTTGCAAGCTCAGCGGGACCAGTGGCAGCGGCAGGGGAGCTCGCATGTGCTGGCCACAGGCCAGGGACCTGGCCAGCAGCAGCAGCAGAGTGGGGTGGAGCAAGCGCGAGGACCCGCAATAGCAGGGCCTGAAGTGGGCAGACTCCAGGCGCCAGGGGCTGCTGGTGGCGATGGGGAAGAGGCGCGGGGAGGGAGGCGAGGGCGGAAGCAGCAGCAGCGGCGTTGGCGGTGGAAACGCAAGCTGCGGGAAGCAGCAGCAGCAGCAGCTCAGGCTGGGCACCAGCAGTGGCAGGGTGAGTCGCCCCTGGCACCCGACCAGCGGCACCAGCAGCAAACTAGGGAGCGCCGACAGCAGCGAGGCGAGCAGGGGCAGCATCAGTGTCGAGAAGAGCAGGGGCAGCTTGTCGAGCCTGGGCCGCGAGCGGAGCCTGGGGCCTCGCCTTCTTGTCCAACTCCAGCCTCGGTCATGGGGAGCCGTGCTGCAAGCCTGGCAGAACTGTCAGCGGCGGCAGCGGCAGCGTGCCCTTCGGGGCAGTTGAACCTGAAGCAGGGGGCTCTTCTGGCATCAGACGCGCTGGTCACAGTCAGCCCTGGCTATGCGGCTGAGGTCTGCCAAGAAGCCGGCATGGGGTGCGGCCTGCGGGACGTCATTGCAGCGCGCGGCATCACGTAAGTCATGGTGGGCATCCTCCGTGGTGCCGGCAACTGCCCTAGCCTTGCTGTGGGAGAGGAGGGTTCAGGGCGGATTGTGCAGGCCAGCCAGTCTGTGGTTACTCCTGTCCCCTCCTACACCTTGCGCTCTCTTCCGCCTTATAGTCATTTGGACAGGCATGTGCCTGGGGTACACTTTCAGTGTACTTGACCAAGCGGCACTAACAGTTTCTTTAAAGCCGCGCCAGTTACGCTGTCAACTTAGCCCTGCTGATGCTGGTTTACAGAGGCATCATGAACGGCATCGACATTGTTGAGTGGGACCCCGCCACTGACCCCCGACTGCCTGAAGAGGCGCGCTACGACGCCAGCACCGTCGCAGCAGGCAAAGCGCGTGCCAAGGCCCTGCTGCAGCGCCGCCTGGGGCTGGATGTGGACCCCTCTGCCCCGCTGGTTGGATTCGTGGGTCGCCTCACGGAGCAGAAGGGAGTGGATGTGCTGCTGGGTGCTGCACCCGCCCTGCTGGCGGCGCCTGCGGCGCCGGCGCCAGCGCGTTATGCGCCTCAGCTGGCGACTCGCCGGCCCCAGGGCGAGGGCGCCTGCGGTGGGGTGGATGCAGGCATGGAGGCAGCTTCTGGCTGCCATGCTGTAAGTCTTGCTTCTGGCGCTGAGGGCGCTGAGCAGGTAGCCGCAGGGCCGGCCCTGGGGTGGGCTGAGGGCCCCGGAGGTCCTGGGGAGTTTGCTCCGCCAGCCAGCAGCACCAGCGGCAGCAGCGGCCATGGTCGCGGCTGGTTGGAGGGAAGGGGCCGCCGCCGTACCGGTGGGCGGCAGGCCAGCCCGGCCCCGCCCCAATGCCTGCTGGCCCACCCCGGCCCCCGGGGGAGGCAGGGCACGGGCAGCAGCAGCAGCAGCAGCAATGCTGCTGTCCGGGCTGCCCCCCTGTTGGCCAACCTGGCCCAGCCCGCCTCCCTATCCGTGCCTGAGGAGGGTGCCTGCTCGCCCGGCTGCAGTGGTTGTGAGGAGGAGTGCGCTGAGATACCGGTGCAGCATGCAGAGCAGGCTCAGCAGGAAGGAGCATGCGAACCAGCAAAGGCTGGGGACAGCCCAGGGGGCGGCAGGCTGCAGCTGGTGGTGCTGGGGACAGGAGAGGTCAGTGGCTTGACAGTTAGTTGGCAGGGAGGCCGGGTGCAGCCTGGGTGCTGGGCACGCTGCACACCTAGCAAAGCATCCCAGGTTCAAGCAGAATTTCCAACCGCCGCTATGCTGGCCGGCCACCTGCTTTCTAATGTTGCACCAAGCGTGCACCAAGCAAGTCATCCAGCCATGCTGCAACGCCTGGCGTGCATGCCTACACTGCCAGCCACCTGTCGCGCTGAGCCCATGACTCACCTCCCAGCTCCACCCTGGCCCTGTTGCTGCAGCCCTGGCTGGAGGCAGCGCTGGGCGGGCTGGAGAAGTCCTACCAGGGCCAGGCCGCTGGCGTGACCCAGTTCTCTGAGGAGCTGGCCCACTGGATTATGGCGGGAGCCGACTTCCTGCTGGTGCCGTCGCGGTTCGAGCCGTGCGGGCTGGTGGCGCAGTGCGGCGTGCGGTACGGGGCGGTACCCATTGTGACCGCGGTGGGAGGCCTCAAGGACCTGGTCACTCCGGAGGTGGGTGGTTGGGGGCAGGGAGTGGGCTGGGAGTTGAGTGTGAAAAGGTGTGGTGGACGTTGGTCACCTTTGTGGCATTAACGCAGCGGGCGGTCAATGCCACATAGAGGGCTCACGGACAGAGGTATTTGGTGGAGAAGCCAAGGGAATAGTGGCGCCGGAGTTGTGGGGGTGTTGTACATGGGTACGACCTGCCATTATTGGAG